>PVIY010002950.1:0-119850 GCA_004026745.1 Myrmecophaga tridactyla
CTCTTGCCACTTTCAGGATTTTCTGCTTCTCTTCAACATTTGGCAGACTGATTAGTATGAAATTTAAGGAAGGCCTACTTGGATTTATTCTGTTTGGAGTCTGTTCGGCTTCTTTGACTTATATATTTATGTCCTTTATGAGGGTTGGGAAGTTTCCCCCATTATATCCTCAACTACTCTTCCTAGCCATTTACTCCTTTCTTCTCCTTCTGTGAAACCAGTGATTCTTATATTTGTGCATTTTGTTTTATGTATCATTTCCCTGAGTTCCCATTCAATTTTTCCCCTCTTTTTTGCCATTTGCTGCTTTGCGTCTATGAAGTCAATTATCCTGTCCTCTATATCGCTTATTTGCTCTTATCTTTCTTCAAATCTGGTGTTGTGTGCCTCCAGTATGCTTTTTATTTGGTCAACAGTCTTTAATTTTTGTGATTACTTCTATTTTTCTATTTATTCCTTCAAATTCCTCTTTGTGCTCTCCTGCTGTCTTCTTGATCTCCTTTATGTCATTTGCTATCCCACATATTTTATTAAGTAGAGTTTTATGAACATCTTTGATCAGTTGTTCCAACATCTGTGTCTCCTCCGGTGTTTTAATGTGGTCATTAGGGAGGGCTTATCTGTCTGCATTGTGATATGCTTAGTGATCTTCTGGTGTCTTTGTTGCATGTAAATATCTTGAATAATTTAATTTGAGATTTTACTTCTTTCAGTAGTCTAAGGCCTTGCATTTGCAGGATGGTTGTACAGCAGGGAGCAGGGAGCAGGGCATGGGGTGGAGCATTCAGTATGGTGACTTGTTTCAGGGCAGGTATGGGCGCAGGTTGGGACTATTACTCCAATGGTTGTGAACATGGGCCCCCAGTGGCCAGGGAGGATGTAGTTTTGTGGGTTTACTGGTCTGGGGGGCATAAGTGTGGCATGAGCTGGTCTAAGGCATGTGGCCCTCTGTGCAGCTGCAAGTCAGCATTAAGCCTTCTTGGATCAGGGTCAGATGTGGCCTGGCTGTGTAGGTAGGTACTTTCTCAGAACTGGGAAGTGAGGCTGAGAGCTGTGTGCATGTGCAGTTCTAGGACTGCTATAAAGTGTGGTTCCCAGATCTGAAACACGTGATTGGGGGCCCGTGCACATGTGTGAGCCTGGGAATGCTGTAAACAGATGTGCTGAGCTCAGAGAGGGCAGGGTGAAGTTGTGCAACACTATGGGCAGGGGGTGGGGGTAGCCTAGGTATGGAGGTTAGTGTCTGCCACCTTTATGCACTGGCAAAAGCCTGCAGGGAACAGGTAGGGAGAGGTAGTGCTTGGGAAGTATGCAGGAGAGGTGGGTTGGGCTGCACTTGGGGTGGGGGTGTGGGGCAGGTACACTGGAGACTGGTGGGGTGGGGGTGCCTGGAGCATGGGGAATGGGAGAGGGTAATGTGGTTCAGGTGTGTGGAATGTGGGGTAAGTCAACAGTCACGGGGCTGCACTGGTGAGGGTAGCACACCCAAGAAACACAGTCTGGCTTACTTCCTAGTCCTGCAATCCCTTCCATGCACTCCTGGGGGCACCGCGGTTCCCTGTGTCTGCACCACGCTCCAGTCTTCTGCCTCTTAATTCCTCAGCCTCTACAACCAGGGCTGCCGAATGTGGGGCAGCAGGCTCTTCCAGATCAGCTGCACTTTTGAATTGCTGCTTCAGTTGCCCTCTTGTCCCTTCTCTAGGTTTTCCATAGATCAGGGCTAGTCTCGAGCCACTATAGTCAACCATCTTCCCGGAAGTCTTGTAGGAAGTTTTTTGATGATTGATTAAATCTCTTTACTTGTGATTGGTTTATTGAAATCTTCTATTTCTTCTTGAGTCAGTGTAGCTTGTTCATGTGTTTCCAGGAATTTGTCCATTTCATCTAAGTTGTCTAGTTTCTTGGTGAATAGTTGTCCAAAGTATCCTTTTATGAATATTTTTCATTTCGTCAGGACATCTGGGAATGACTGCTTTTTCAATTCTGATTTTATTTGCATCCTTTCTCTTTTCTTCTTTGTCAGTCTTGCTAGTGTTCCATCGATTTTATTGATTTTCTCAAAGAACCAACTTTCAGTTTCATTCTTTCCATTGCTCTTTTGTTCTCCCATTCATTTAACTCTGCTTTAGTCTTTGTTATTTCTCCTTTTCTATTTGCCTTGGTCTCAGTGTGCTATTCTTTCTTAAGTTCCTCCATGTTAGCAGTTAAGTCCTCAACTTTTGCTCTTTTATCTTTTTCTTGTGTGTGTGTGTGTGCGCGCGCTCATGGTCTATGAGTCGAATCCATGTCTTTCACATGGCAGGAGAGCCACTGAAGCACCTTTGCACTCTCTTTCTTCTTTTTTAATAGAGGCATTTAAGGCAATAAATTTCCCTCTCAGCACAGCCTTTGCTGTATCCCATAAGTTCTGACATTTTGTATTCTCATTTTCATTCATCCCCAAATAGCTGAGTTTCCCTAGCAGCTTCTTCTTTGACCCACTGGTTGTTTAAGAGTGTGTTAATTAGTCTCCATATATTTGTGAAAATTCTCATTCTTTCATGGTTATGATTTTCATCCTCATTCCATTGTGATCAAAGAAATCCCTTGAATAATTTCAGTGTTTTTAAATTTATAAAGACCTGTTTTGTGTTCCAATGTATGATCTATCCTGAAGAATGTTCCATGAGCACTAGAGAAGCATGTATATCCTAGAGTTTTGTGGTATATATGTCTATTAGGTCTAATTCATTCATCAAATTGTTTATGTTCTCTATTTCCTTGTTGATCATCTGTCTAATTGTTTCATCTATAGGGGAGAGTCACATAATGAAGTCTCCTCCTATTATTGTTGAAAAGTCTATTGCTTCCTTCAATTTTGCCAGTGTTTGTCTCGTGTACTTTGGAGCTCCCTGATTGGGAGAATAAATATTTATGATTGTTATTTCTTTTTAGTGATTTGTCCCTTTTATTAACATCTAATGTCCTTTTTTCTCTTATGATGCCCTTACAATTAAAGTCTCTTTTGTCTGATATTATTATAGTTGCTCCTGCTTGCTTTTGGTCACAGCTTGTGTGGAACATCTTTTTCCATCTTTTACTTTCAAGCTATTTATACCCTTGTATCTGATTAGTCTCTTGTAAGAAGGATATTGCTGGATTATATTTCTTAATCCATTCTGCTAATTTGTATCTTTTAATTAGTATGTTTAGTATGTTAACATTCAAAGTTATTACCATAAAGGTGTTTCTTGCACCCTCCTTCCTGTCCTTTGAATTTTATTTGTCAGATCTATATATTCTTTTCCCTTTCTTTCTTTATCCTTTAAGTTACCCCTACTGGTCCTCTTCAATTTTGTTCCCTCCTCCAGATCTCCTTCTGCTGTCTTTGTTTTTCAACTGGCAGAATTTCCTTTAGTATTTCTTGTAGGGCTTGTCTCTTGTTGAAAAATTCTCTCAGTATTTGTTTATGTGTGAAAATTTTAATTCTCCCTCATTTTTGAAGGAGAACTTGGCTGGGTACAGATTCTTGGCTAGAAGTCCTTCTCATTCAGGATTTTAAATATATCATACCAATACCTTATTGCCTCCATAGTGCCAGTGGAGTAATCCAAACCCAATCTTATGTGGCTTCCTTTATATGCAGTAGATTTTTTTTTTCTTGCTGCTTTCAGAATTTTCTGCTTCTCTTCAACACTTGAAAGACTGATTAACATGTGTCTTGGGGAAGGTCTATTTGGATATTCTATTTAGAGTTTGTTGTGCTTCTTTTATTTGCAACTTTATGCCCTTTATAAGGGTTGGGATTTTCCTCCATTGTACCCTCAACTAATCTTCCTAGCCCTTTATGCTTTTCTTCTTCTGGGACACTGATGATTTTTATATTTGTGAATTTATTTTTGTCCATCATTTCCCTGAGATCCAATTCAATTTTTTCCATCTTTTTTTTTTTTTGCCATTTGCTCTTTTTCTGCATTTGAAAACTATTGTTCTTCCCTGTAGTTCACTTGCTCTTTCTTGTGTCTCTTCAAATCTGTTGTTGTGTCTCTAGTATATTTTTTATTTGGTCTACAGCATCTTTAACCTCTGTGATATCTGCTATTTTTCTATTTATTCTTTCAAATTCCTCTTTATGCTCTTCTGGTGTCTTCTTGATCTCCTTTATACTAGTAGCCTTCCCATTGATTTTATTTAGTAGAGTTATATGAACATCTTTGAATAGTTGTTCCAAAGTCTGCGTCTCTTCCAGTGTTTTAATTTGGGCATTAGGCTGGGCTATATCTGTCTGTGTCTTGATATGCTTAGAGACTTATTGTCGCATTCAAGGCATGTAAATATCTTGGTAGAGTTACTTTGGAAGTTGATTTCTTTCAGTAGCCTAAAGCTTTATATTTATATGATGGATGTGGAACGGGATGAAGGGCATGTGGTGGGGCACAGCAGTGCAGTCATGGGTTGCAGCACAGGTGGAGGCACTGTTAGGGATGCTATGCTGGTGCCTGTGAGCATGGGGTGTAGGACATGGGATTGTGGAAGTACCGTTTGGGGGTCCTGGGGACTGGGTGGACCTCAGGCAGGTCTTGGAGTGCAGGAGCAGGGTTGAGAATGGGAGACAGAGAGGTAGGGAATGTGGGATATGGATGGGAGAGCTGTGCAGATGCACAGGGATTTGTGCACAGGCACGATGTGGGGAGGTGCATGGGGCATCAGGGTGTGGGGTATGGAGTACGGAGGATGAGACACAATGAATGTCCCTGCACAGGGAAAGGGGCCCATAGAGGCTGGGGTGCACATGTGCAAGTGTGTAGTGATGGGACACAGGTCAAGGAGGCTTTGGGACATGGGTCAGGGGCAGGTGACTTTGGGTGTGTAGGGCTCTGGCAGTTTACACAAGTGTGGGAGTCGGGCTGGGGTGCACGCCTGTGCAGGCCAGGGCTTTCTAGCACAGATGCACACATGAGCACCTGCCAGATGTGGGAGCAGGGCACTTGCACTGGGGGGTGGGGCAAGGGAGTGCACATATGTGGGACAGGTAGTTGGGGTGCAGGGGTCAAGAGGTCAGTACACAGATGTGTGAGCACCCCACAAGAAAGATGTGGCTGAAGGCGTCCATGGATCTGTCAGTTGGGTCCCTGAGGTCCATGTGTGTGCAGGGTGGGGGTGTGGGGCAGGGATGCATGGGGGGGTCAGGGCAGGGGTGCTTAGAGTGGGAGGCAGGTGATGGGGTTCAGGTGCATGGGTTATGAGGGGAGTCATGGATTGTGGTGCAGGGACATCATGAGTGAGAGTAGAACATTCAAGGGACATGGCTTAACTTGCTTCCTTGTTCCCATCTCCTTGCCCATGCAGTCCTGAGGGCTCTAGGCTTCCATTTAGAAAGAGCCATGTTAGGCTGTTTGCACTGTTTGGATGGTCTCTGGTTATTTGCATTTCAATTCCTCATCATTTGTAACTAGGGCTTCCCTATGTGATATAGAGGTCCCTCCCAGGACACTTTTGCCCTGGAATTGCTATCCCAGTTCCCTTCTCTTCATTTCTCTAGCTGTTCTTGGAGCAGGGGTGAACTCTATATAGTCTATTCCACCATTTTCCTGGAACTCTCTCACTGTTTACTTTTAATGACAATGCTAAAGCAAATGGTTCCTGATTTTCAGTAGATTTTACAAAAGACTTCCTTTTCACAACATTGTGCTGTTATTATTTTCATTGGAAGGCCCTATCCACTTTTAGAACTATTGTTCTCTGAAAATCAGATAAAATTCAGAAAAGAGGAACTGAGAAGATAGAAAGAGAATCTCATAGACAATGAGACCAAACCAGAATATTATAGACAAAAATGTCAGATAATATAATCCCTCTTTACTTAACCCTACAGATACATTGAAATACAACTTTCATCTCTGTACTTTCTGAACATTGACTAAAATCCTCACTGAATCTGCTACTAATGTCCCCTGATTCATGCAGCAGCTTTACTTGTGTCCTTTTTATAAGCTCTTAGGCTGTTGAGTCAATTCCCTGAGTTTAACAGGTGTTTTAGTTTGCTAAATGCTGTCAGAATGCAATATACCAGAAATGGAACAGCTTTTAAAAAGAGAATTTATCAAGTTGCAAGCTTATAATTCTAAGGCCATAAAAATATCCAAACTAAGGCATACGGAGAATGATAACTTGACTCAAAAATGACTGATGTCTGTCACATTGGAAGGCATATGGCTGGCATTTCGTGGTCCTGGTTCCTGGTTCCATTGCTTCAAGCTTCTTATGCCAGTGGTTTTCTCTCGAAGCATCTGTGGGCCTTCAGTTAGCTCTTCTGGGACACAACTCTGGGCTCTGGCTTGCTTTGCATCTCATAAAAAGAAACATGGTGACATCTGCTGGGTTCTATATCCCCAAACATCTGTGTCTATGTATCTGCTCTCTCTGACAGCACTCCAAGAATCTCCATATGTTTGCTTCTATGTCACTTCTCAGCTCCTGAAGACTGGGGCGCCTACATTTCCATAAATCTGTGTCTGTATCTGAGTCTAAAGTATCTCCAAAATGCTTCCCCATTTAAAGGACTCCCAGTAAACTAATCAAGACCCACCTTAAATGGTAGAGTCACATCTCCATCTAGTCAAAAGGTCCCACTGACAGTTGGGTTTGTCACATCTCCATTGTAGGTTCCACCTACAATACTGAGTCAGGATTAGAGGAACTGGATTTTCTGAGGTACATAATTTCAAACCAGTATACCAGGTTATCACTGGCAATGTAGACACTCTGAGATTGAGGAGCATGCCTCATTTGGTTCCCAAATGTCCACCTTAGATATATGAAGTGTCATTACATTGTACTAGAGCCACCCAAAGACAGTACATATATTTCTCATTTTCAGCTAACTTCAGATGCCCATTCCCTTGTACAATCTTTTATGTAAGAACCTCTGGATTATGTTTATAATTTGTGTAGCCCATGAGAAAACTAGAGACATTAATAAATGCAGTCTCCTGAAGCTAAAGCATATTGACTCAAGGAATTCTATCAGCTTTTTTCCTCTAAATAAAAAATAGACAACAGTTCTCTGCTTTGATTTCCTCCTTCCTATATGTATATATATATATATAGAAATCATGTGTCCCACAAAAGTCATGTTCAAGTACTAACTCTTGATCACAGACTGAAATTCTTATATGCAAAGGAAAATGGACACATATATAAGAAATGAAACAAAGAAAAACTAGTAGTTTATTTCTACCTACCTATCACTTTTTCTCAGTCAGACTGAATATCCAGTGGGTAGATATGTTGGATATTTAGAAAAAGGGTGTTGTCTTGCCCTTAAATTTTTTACTCCTCTACTCATTGCATGAGAAAAATTTTCCATTCCTCTTTCCTGGTGGGAAAAACCTCCATATCACACCTTTCTTCTTAGCCAACAATAGCTATCATCTCCTTGCTTTTGGGCAAATGATGAAGGGATTATGAGAACAGGGACTTCTGACAGATAAGAAAAATGCATTCAGAATCATTTAAAAAAATCAAATTCACATTATACCACAAACAAGGTACTTTAATAATTTTTAGAATTAGATGGATTAGAAATTATAAGTAGAATCCCAAAAGACGATTTGAGGCAGTTTGCACAGCTTTAAAAATTCAACCTTTTTTTCATTCACCTTAAACTTCCCTATTTTTATTTCTATTTGATAACATGATACTCCTTGTTACCTGTGGATATCCTGAATTTACAACTCAGATTAATATGTTGAAGCCTAGTGACATAGAATATAGTAGAATAACGAAAGATATCATAATTAGCATTGAAAAACATGTGATACAAACCAGTTGTCTCCAAACTAATCAAATTATTCCACCTAATAATGAATATATTGTGATTAATCAGGTGATTACAGTGTAAATTTTTAAAAAACAATTTAAGTGTTAAAAAAGTGGAAAAATGTTCAATTAATGATGTAATAGTTGTGGAAGAAAATCACTTGAGAGCCTCAATTCTTTACTCATTGTTGGGGACTGAATCATGTGTCCCACAAAAGTCATGTTCAAGTACTAACTCCTGATCATGGACTGATTTGTAAATAGGACCTTAGAAGATATTATCAGTTAAGACGCACCCAATCCAAATGAGGCGTTCTTAATGCAATATGGCTGAAGTTCTTATATACAAAGAAGAATGGACACAGAGGGAAAAGCCCTGAGGTACTGCCAGAAGCTGGAAGTCAACCAAAAAAAAAAAAACAAAAACAAACAAACAAAAAAACACCACATGTATTGTCATGTGACAGAAAAGTCAAGGAACTTCAAAGATTGCCAGCCAACCAGAAAATACCAAACTCTGCAAGAAGAAAGCTTTCCAGCCCTTGAAATTGTGCACTAATAACTTCCTGATGTTGAGGCAACCCATTGTATTTGTTTTAGCATCTGAGAAACTAAAACACTCACATCGCAAAATTAATACTTGAAATTACAAGATAAATGTAAACATTAAAGAAAATACGTATGAATACTTACATGTTCCCTGTGTAGAAAGGAGCTTCTAAATATAAGGTAATAGAAAAAATTTAAAAGCATTTAAAATTATAGATTTGAGAATTTAATACTGTAAATACATTTTAAAATCAAAGGCAAATTATATACAATGAAAACTTCTGATAAATACATGTTTATTTCTAAAATCACTAAGAAAAACATTATATACCCAATAGAAAATTAACAAATTTTATGAGTCAATGATATAAAGAAAATGGTAAAAATTAACATATTAGAAATGGAAAACCTCAGTAATTGTAGACAGTTTATAGGAGAGCTAGAAAAATTCTCTCAAAATAATGAAATTATAAGTAATTGTACAAATTTAGAATATTAAAGTACTAAAAAGAGAACAAATAATAGTCATATCAATATGTCTTAAAGAAATAATTGGACTTGATTTGTATTGAGGGTATTTATACACATGCAGGTGAGAGCATGTTAAATAAAAAAATGGTGACTATTTAGGTATTTTAAAAAGAAAAGATTTATAGAGGTAAATTTTTGCAGTGTTGTTACAAAGGCTGCCAAGAATGAAATGATGCCCTGTGCATCTGATCTATTTATGTCTTCTGATAAACTCAAGTTATGAAGACAACAGAAATAGTGCCAATACAAGAGGAATAAAAAATAATTTCTATTAATCTGAATCCCTACTCATCACACAATGAGCAGCTAATTGACTCATTTAACTACATAGAAATATAAAAGCCTATGGGGGACAGAACAAGAATCTATTATGTCTGAAAGCTATTGTTCAGATTGTAAAGTGTTAAATTTAGGTGAGTACTTGTGAGGATTATCAGTATATAAAAAAACTCTCCCTAATAAACTCTATGCCACTGCCAAATTAGACCTTCTGAGTCAGTAGCTGAAGGCTTATCCCAATTTAGGGTTGACTCACCAAGATAAAAGGACCCTAACTCCATTTCCCTTGGAGGCTCTTTTTGGGTAGCCAGATGCCATGTCCTGGGAGACATGTCACTTGACCCATCTAACACAGAAAAATGCAATCTTGTTCTTGCCCTTGGGAATAAGGTTGTTGGGAGAAATTCTGCATGGAAATCTTGCATTTGTGTATGACTTGTGCAGAGACATTGATGGTTTTTGTTCTGGAATATCTTTTCCAAACAACTTTGGAACATAGAGATAGTGTTTCCATCTAGGTGAGAAGGCATATTTGCTTTCCTGAACAGGATAATAAAAATAACATCCCTCTTCTGGGCAAAGTCTGGGCAAGTTGTTCCAGCAGACACTGGATAGTTAGGTTGCAAAATATAATACAGTCAATTCTGCTCTAAAGTAATATATGTGTTCCTAAAAATCACCACACTGTGCAAAATTGTACAATAAAAAAAATCACAGAGTTTTAGGTGTATAACACTCAAAAATTTCATAGGAAAACCTTAGAAAATAAAGATAAGTAACTGATAAAATTGTAGGGCAACAGTAAACATGTGAAATGTTTAAAATATGCATAAAGCTGACAGATAATGAGATAGTATCTTGGTAGAGACCTGAAATTTGCCTGTGGAAATGAGTGTCATGTTCTACCTTGGCTGGTTCACCTGGTTCATGCTTTCTTTTCTGTGTGCAAGAGGAAGAGAACAAAAGGGAGATGGAAAATAAGTGAGAGAAAAAGAGAGATACATTTGAACAATACCTAATAGACATAGAGGGAAGAGGGAAGAATTGAAGAGGGGGATGATCTGAGCCAGTTTGGAAAGGTTACAGGTCATGAGTTACTGCAAAGTGGTGCAAGGAGAGTTCTTTGGAACCAGGTAGATGGTTATAACAGCTGTGGATGAATGTGTCTCATCCCTGTGGATGGTATGTGCATATATTTCTAGATGGCTAGGTGCAACAATGTGAAGTTTTCCATGTTCACCTCACGCTTTCCATATGATATCATACATAAGCACACAAAATTCATATTATGTTCAAATTGCTTTCTATATGTCAATGGTTTGGAAAAAATATTTTGCCAAAACAAGAGTCATAGCATCCCTGATTATAGTCTTGGAGGTCATGTGTTTTTCAGTCTTAATGTAAAATATAAAATTGCTGCTAACTTTAATTTGCGAAATCCAGGATCTTAATTTAAGAGTTTGAAAATCATCTAATGTTTATAACAGGAAATAAAATAAAACAGACTGTGATAGTGTGACTCATGAAGTTTAGTTATATGCGTTGTTGACACTAATTGCAACCCAATACATCAATAGTCCACATCCCCTCATTAAGCACAATTAGTAACAGCCCTTCTCTTTTACTGTGGTATTCAGTTGTCCTCAAATAGTCTGTGAGAGTAACTATTAGTGTGGGCCTGTTGAGATTATACAAGTGCGGCGGCTGCTTTTTCAGATAGCAATGACTTGGAAAAAAAATCTATATACATATAGGCACTGGTTCATGTGTTTGACACTAGACATTTCACTTCTGTTTCAATTTCATTCACATCTGCATGAGTTTCAAACCAGGTGAAAAATCACTTCATTTTGGCCCAGCAGGGACACAAAATAATTTCGCTGAAGCCCAGCTGGTTTAGAAATTGCAATGACTGGAAACCAGGTAGGTTTCACAGGTTAGCAGCTTTGGAAATCAAACTTTACACACCTCTGAGAACATCTAAATTAGGATTCACAGTAAAGGTCATAAATTGTACCCAATTGTAATGACCCTACTATAATCCTGGATTTATAACAACTTATTAGTAGCAAAATGGTTGGCCACTGTCAGGTTCCAGCAGCCTCACCTGGAGAGAGCAAAGGAAAAGGTAGAGCTCTGTAGACCACATTATTAAGGCTTGACTGTACAATTCTGAGAGTTTGATCCATCATTTGTCACCTCACCTACAAAGCCATCCTCAGTACGGAATGTCAATTGGTTTGAGGGCCATATACAGAGTTGAATAAAATGTTGCTACATATGAAGTTTCAATAATTTTATTTATTTTAGAAGTTTGGGATTAGTGGCCAATGAAACAAATGTCCTTCTCCCTCCTCTTCTTTCTCTTTTTTTCTCTCCTCTGCTTTTCAAGTCACCTGAAAATTAGGGTGACAAAATTAAATGTAATACACAGCTCTATTAACTATTGCATTTTTATTATATTTAAGATTATTTATATCTAAAGTTGATTTGAAATTGGCCTAATTTATCTATTTGGGGGAAGACTGTAGATACATGTTAATTTCACAGATCCTCTTACTGGCATTTTTGCTACCACAATGGGTTAAAGATTCCCCAAAGCATTGAAAATTACAGAGAACAGCTAAAACTATCATTTCTGATTTACCACTGTGCTTTTAAATTCATATAAATTCACCAGAGAAAACAAAAACATATATTTTTATTTATTTTAGAATATTTATAGCACATGATCCATATAAAACAATTAGGATAAACAGACTTTGCTATTAATAAGTAAAATTTTAATTATGTTATCTGTTACCTACAACGATGTTTTTTCTCTTCTTCATTTCTTCAAGCTGCTTTAGACTATCTCCCAAGTCTTTGCCTATCTGTTCCAGACTTTCATAATCTCCAAATACTTAAAATTTTGTTACATGCTTCCTCGAAAATTACTTACATAAACATGTTTTCAACTCTTCTCATTTATGTGAAGTCCAATTCTTCATTTTTTTTTTTTTTTACATGGGCAGGCACCGGGAACCGAATCCGGGTCCTCTGGCATGGCAGGCAAGCATTCTTGCCTGCTGAGCCACCGTGGACCGCCCCTTCATTTTTTTTAACGACTAAATTTTTTCCGTAAAATTCTCAATTGCTTTCTCATCTTAGTCGGAACCACCAAAGTTTCCATTATTAATTTCTCCTTTTTCATTCAATATGAACTCAAGGAATACCTGTTGTGGGCCTACTGATGTAAGGCATAGTGGTCCGTTTTGAGCTAACATAAATGAGTATGACAATTTTCTGTTTCCAAGAACTTAAAGATGAGTGTAATGAAGTTGCAATGAGTATTTTCACAGATTTTTTTAGGGTCACAGTTGGAAATGTGGTCAATTCTTCTGCAGGAGAGAGAAGTTGGATCAGTCTTAATGGTGAAAGCAATTCTAGCATTCAGTGGAATAAAGCTTTGCCTGCCTCCAGGGGCAACATTTTTATCTACAAAAATAAAGTGTCTTATAATGGAATCACTCAGTGACTAATCTTTCCTAATTAACTTATTCAGGTTCTTACTCATTCCAGAAAAATGTCAGTATTTTAAAATTTGACATTTTAAAGGGCCAGATCATGTTGACAGCAAATCAAATATATGTTAATTAAAATTAGTTCACCAAAGGTCACATAGATAAGTGAAACAAAAGATTCCACTATTTTTTGCAGCTGGGACAAATTTTAATAAATTAATCAAAGATTGCCAGTCACTGTCTTTCATTTCCTTTAAGCGGGGAATGGAGCAGTCTTATGCTGCAAGAATTTCTTAATTTATTGGATCAATGTAATTTTAGAAAAAAATTGAACTATGATATGCAGTTACTATTTCCTTTTTTTTTTGCTTTTGCCTAGCAATAATATGCAAAAATCATAAAATTAAAACAAACGAAAACCCCCTTTCTAAAAGTCAGTCTCAACCTTGAAAGAAAAAGATTGAAAGGTCATAATGTCAAAACAATGAGCTATTTTATAAATTGAATGAATTTATCTTTATGACAAATTTATTACCTTTTCCTTATTTTATTGTATGGATATAAAAATTAATTTAAAACCTTGCACCAGAACACAAATCAGGACTGAGGAACATTTGTCTGATCAAATAGGCAATCCAAAACTTCAGAAATGGATGATGGGAAGCTAGAAAAAAGATTATGGAAACTGACCCCACTACAATGTTGTGGTAATTTGAAGAATTGCTGTTGTTGGGGAACGGAATTTAATTTTAAGTACGTTTTACATACATCTTTCAATATATGGTGGGGATAGCAAAGGTTTTGTATAAGCATCTTACTTTTGATTATAAGTCTTGTATTAAACTCAGTATACTTTAAAACCTCTTTAGCACCATGTCGCAGTATAAGGAATTTGAGGTTCCTCAAGGTATGTGTTAGTTTGAAAGCTGCCAGAATGCACTATACCAGAAATGGAATGGCTTTTATAAAGGGGAATTCAATAAGTCACAAGTTTATAGTTCTAAGGAAGTGCAAGTGCTCAAATTAAGGCACCAACAAGAGGTTACCTGCACTCATGAAAGACTGCTGTTGTCTGGAACACCTCTGTCAGCTGGGAAGTCACATGGCTGGCATCTGCTGGTCCCTTGCTCCTGCGCTCCGTGGCTTTCAGCCTCTCTTCCTGTGGGGATTCCTCACTTTACTTCTCCAGGGCTGGCTTTCATCTCTTGGCTTCTCTTGGTTCTCTACAGGTTCTGGCTTGCTTAACATTTCGTGGCAACATCTGCTGGGCTCCAAGCATCTTCAAAATCCATGTCTCTGTTCTCTGCCTGTCAGTACTGCCCTGAAGTTTCTGTCTGCTCTGTCGTTTCTGACTCTCCCCAAAATATTTCCTCTTTTAAAGGATGCCAGTAAACTAATCAAGAGTAACCTGAAATGGGTAGGGTTACTTCTCCATCTAATCAAAAGATCACAACCACAATTGGGTGTGTCACATCTACATGGAGATACTCTAATCAATTGTTTCCAACCACATAGGGTATAATTACTAGCTATGCTTTCTATGTAATATTAACCTTAAGATCTCTTTTGTCGTTGTTGTTTGTTTGTTTACTACCTCACATATATTGCACTTATCTGTGTTCCAAAATATTTCAACATAATCTTTGAGATTATTTTACTTCCAGATACAAAAGTTTCATACCACTCCCTGGAAGCTCTGGTGATAATAGAGAGAAAAAATGGAAAGGTTCTGTCTCTCGATAACAAAATTAATGTAATAAGAATAAGCAAAAGGAGTTAAAAATTTGATGTGCTCTACTCAACTGAATTGTCATTACGCATCACTGATGATAAAGATGAAAAGACATGGGAATTCTCATTAGTAAGAAATGAGGGACTTTTTGCCCATCCATTGTTCTCAGCATATCCCACTATTCAAGATAGGGATTTATGTGATTTCCCCAAGCAAAGTCATTGTAGTGTAAACCAAACAACTTGATTATAATTAAGTAGAATTTCATAGATATGTCTCTTGTCTCTGCATGACCTCTGCATTAAAGATCTGTTCATATAAAATAATGAAAGTTCAAAAAAGTTGAAGTTAACAGAGAGGCCAAGACTCTGAAATCCCTGAACAATGAATCATCTTTCATTGTGTAGGAAGAATGTAGAACTTCACAATGTATGTCACAATGAATACATAGTGCATTTCACTATGTAAAAAGACCACATTTTAACTATAGCCTTGTTAGAAGACCAAATTCATTCATGCAAATTTAAGCTGCTATCGTTAAAGCTGTCAGACAAAGCAGAACAATATCGATAAAATTAATAATTTCTTAATTTAAAATTAAAATAAAACCTGAACAAGATTCTCAGCAGTCATCAAACTCGATGTAAGGAAAGCAGGCTCCATTATCTGTCATCACGCACAGACATTATGTCCTTTCTGACAATGGAACTCACCATTCTGTGTACTCTTCTACCATTCTCACTCCTTTTATTTTTCTTGAGCCATTCTTCCTTCATTAGCAATCTCCCTTCTACGCTCTTCTGGAAACACAATTCCATCTAGCAGACACAGTGTAACACAATTCCATCTAGCAGACACAGAGTAACTTAGGTGTGACAATCCTAACTTAAGGATAGACATTGCTTTTTAAAGGAATCGGCACAATGTAACATTGCATTTCTATCATGATGGCATTGACTAAAATTAGACTGATATTCGAGAGTGTGAGCAACACCTCAGACGTCACTACTGTTATTTCTTAAAGGAAATTTTGCTTTGTTTACAGATATCCCTTACATATGAAAACTTTACAAACTATACTGCAAACACTTGAGCATGTTCAAAATCAAACGGATGACACCACTCGGTATTAGGTGGTTTGTTCAAATCAGAGCAGGTGTGGGCATTCAAAGAAATATCCAGCCCCTTGCAGAGGGGACATCATTGCAGAAATAGGTTTCAAGCCCTGTGGGAACATTAAGAATTCCAATTAAAACCTGATAGAAAATAAGAACTGCTCAAGTTTTCCATAGTATGGTTACTAGGTAATACCCTGGAAATTACCTGAGGTACTTTTCAAAAGCAGGTTTCTGGGTACCACTTATGGAAATTTTTGAATGTGAGGCCCTGGAATCTGCATTTATCAGAATTTCTCTAGACGCTTCCAAGCTTACTGGTTTACAAAACTGTGGCTTCCTGAGCAACAGATAGTCCATTAACTCTCTGCAGGATTGTCAGGCCTTGAAATCATGGCCACAGCCCTATACTCAGAACCTGCTGGTTAATGGGTTTTGGTCAGCTTGAGTTAAAGGGGCCTCACAGATACTGTGGGCTGACTTTGCAAGTTGAGGCAATTATAAGCCACAGCAACACTGGAAAGTCTCCTTAGGAGTATTAAGACACGTCAAATGTTTAAAACTTTTTAAGTAGCAAATATTGCCAGTATTTTCTTCACGTTGTTTTACACTTATGACAAACAGGGAACTTCGTTGATGTGATACAAATATAAAATGTCTTATTGTCTCTCTTCAAATTTTCTGTTTCAGAGAGAATTATAAATGGAGAGGCATGCATAATATGATCTAATTCAGCTTAAGAAATGACCAATTTATTGGATACCTTATTAGTATTGGGAGAAAGAGTTGTATATGATTAAAATTATGTCATAAACATTTTGTAAATGTACAGCATGTTTTAAATAAGCAAGTTTCAACCCTTTATTCACCTAAATAACAATAAGTGCGTTTAACTCTAGGCCAATTTCCAGAAAATAGCCACCTCATGGAAAACGCATTGGTAAATAATGTAATAATTATATTTTATATGTATTTCAACTTCAAAAGGAAATTTTGATTTATCTAAGTAATTCTGCCATTAAACTATAACTTAGATACGACTTGCTCTTATTAAATTCTAAACTTGTGAAAATTTATACATTATTAATTGTCCAGGCCAGTCTTTTGCCCTTTGTAATATGTTCCCTGCCTGTGTTACAAGCCACAGACCTACTGAAGATGTGGCACATGTGGACTCTTAAGGCAGTCCCAGCCTTATTTCACCTAGGCAGCCCTGTTTCAAATCTCCGTATTCAGTTGCATTCGGGGTTTCTTTCCCACTTCATTATACTCTGATTTTCTGCCTTCTTTGATTCCTTCTTTTTTATGACTTCTCATGGAAAATTTCACCATCTTTTTGTGTGCATTTTATTGTTGTTAGTGTTGCATTTTTAAAAATACACAGTATTTTTTTATTGCTCCTTTGCTAGCAAGGGTAATGGGTCAATGCCTGCCTCGTCCAGCATAACAGGATCTCACTCCTGACCACTGTGGGTCTACAATCAAGATTTCCTTTAAAGGTAAAATAGAAGAAAAGTAGAAAGAAGGTATTTTAACTTTTGCTTTTATTTTCTGGAAATATACTACTTTTCCAATGAGTGAGACATTTTAAAACATGAATATTTATGAAAACAATTCTTTTCTTTAGCAACAGATAAGTGTTAAACATGTTTTATTTTGTAACATAAATTTGGCAGTATTTTCCACTTTTTGACAAAGCAGGTGGGCTATCAAGAAATTAGCACAGCACCTTTCATAATTCCGGTGCAGATGAATAGCTAACCAGTGAAATGAAGACATTTATTGCATTTTGAAGTCCAGTGGGCTCAATCATAGCTGCTTAAAAAAATGAAAACAAGTTCTTGAAAGAAAATCACTATTTATTTCTTCTATTGAAAGAGAAAATTTCCACAACAGGGATACAGGCTCAACCAAGGTAAATACTGGCTTGTGGAGTGAACATCCTCATTAGAGAATATTCATGTTCTGTTTAACTTGTTTGAACAAGAAATGTGATATTTTAAAACACATCATGCTGATATTTTTTCAGTCTACAAGTAACATTTCAGTGGAATTCTTTTTACACATTTCACAGCCTTTATGTATCACTGATATGTTTTTTGAGAAATATGCAAAGAATCATGACATATTATAAATATACAGTCAATAAAATATGTTCTTAAATGTATTTTATGAACATCATAAAATATGTATTAGAAAACGAACATTTGTTGAACATCTGCTCTGTGTAAAGTGGTTTGCTAGGTGCCAGTCAGTTTCTGACCTTATGGATCACAAAGTTTGGAAGGAGAGAGAACTGTAAATTAAATATCAGTGTACAGCGTGATGAACGATCTGATTGTGACATGTCCAAGGTGACATAGAAGCATAGAATGAATTCGTCTCATTCTTCTGGGGGCTGGAATGTAGGAAACAATCATCCCTGACTAAGGAGAATTGAACTATGATTTAAAGGGTCAGCACTTTGAAAAGGAGAAGAGATGAGAAAGGCTTTTCAGGGGGATTACGTTGTTGATAAAATGTCAAGTAGCCATAAGAGTTTGGATGCCTATGAAATAGAGAGCAGTATTTTGTGACTGGGGACTAGCATATTATGGGACTTGTGGGTGGGAGGTAAAAGTGAAAAATCCATCTGGAACTAGATTATAAAAACACTTTACTGTTTATAATATGCAGAGAGAACAGAAACACACACACACAATTTATTTAAGTGATAATTGATTGATAAAATCTTTGTTTTAGAAAATTATTCTGGAAGCAATAGGAGAGATTATGCTTGTACCAACCCAAGTAATTTATCTAAACAAAATAAATTAAAAGAGTCATGAAAAGCATAACAAATTTGAAGCATATTTAAGATTTAGAACAATATCAATTAATACTCTACAATTAAATTGCTGGTTGGTTGAATGGAGAATAAAATAATGAAACAAACTTAGATAAAAACAAAAATGAATATAAAACTTCATACATTAAAAAAATTATTCTATATACCATAAATATTCAGAAAGGAAACAAAGGTATCTAGAATATGTTGCATGAAATTATGGGAACCAGCAATGCCTCCCATCCATGAGCATGCATGCTAATATTTTCACCAAGAGTTAGAATCTATTTTCCCTTACATAAAATCCAGGCTGACCTTTATTGAATTGACCAATACAAAGCAGCAGAATATTGTTCTGGGAGCTTGGGGCCAAGGCATTAAAGGGACTGGCAGTTTTTACTTTCCTCCTTTTGAAATCTAGCTGCCATGATGTAATGAAGTCCAGGATATTCTGCCGGAGATAGAGGACATGTGGAAAACCCTTGGAAGAAGAGACACTAGATGGAAAGAGCAGACTATGGAGGGGAACCAAGGCATCTCAGCCAGCAGTCAAAACCAAAGCCTCAGTCATGTGTGCACAGCATTTATGGTCATTCCTGCTTAGCCCACCGCAAGTTAAATACAACTGCAAGAGTGAACTCAGTGGCTGTGTTATATGTAACAGATATTCATTTAAGTCACTAAGTTTTGTGTTGATTAGTTTGACATAAATAGCTACCTGAAACAGAAATTGGTACTAGAAATGGGGTTCTATGTAACAAAAAACTAAACATATGGGATTGTCATTGGGAATGGGAGGCTGAAAGGTCAATTAGGAGAGCAATAGTGAACAACTAGTGACTAATTGTTGTTGGAATATGGTGAAAGGACAACTTATAACGTTTAGTAGCAGAGTTTTGGCAACACTGTCACTGGCACAACCGTTGAAGAAAAAAAATGTACCTAAAGAACTATGGGATTTGTATAAGAAGATTTACACAGATTCCTTAAATTGTGGAATTTGGAAGTTCTGGTTGGCTTCTTTGGGCTGTTTATGATAAGTAAATGAAAAAAGAGGTGAGTTAAATAAGGTTTGAGATAGATTGGAATATGTACTCTAATTAGACACATCCTTAATCTTAATCCACTATCCTGTTAATAGAACCCATTTTAAAAAGACTCTCTTGAAGATGTTATTTTAGTTACTGTGCTGGTTTGAAAGAATGTATGTCCCCTAGAAAAGCCATGTTTTAATCCTGATCCTATTTTGTAAAGGCAGCCATTTCTTCTAATCCCTATTCAGCATTGTATGTTTGAAACTGTAATCAGATCATCTCCTTGGAGATGTGATATAATCGAGAGTGGTTGTTAAACTGGATTAGGGGATGACATGTCTCCACCCATTCGGGTGGGTGTTGATTAGTTTCTGAAGTCCTATAAAAGAGGAAATATTTTGGAGATTGGAGATTCAGAGAGAGCAGAGAATGCTGCTGCACCACAAACAGAGAGTCCATAAACCAGCGACCTTTGGAAATGAAGAAGGAAAACGTCTCCCAGGGAGCTTCATGAAACCAGAAGCCAGGAGAGAAAGTTAGCAGATGACGCCGTGTTCGCCATGTGCCCTTCCAGCTGAGAGAAGCCCTGACTGTGTTTGTCATGTGTCTTCTCAATTGGGAGAGAAACCCTGAACTTCATCGGCCTTCCTGAACCAAGGTATCTTTCCTTGCATGGATGCCTTTGATTGGACATTTCTATAGACTTGTTTTAATTGGGACATTTTCTCAGACTTAGAACTGTAAACTAGCAACTTATTAAATTCCCCTTTTTAAAAGCCATTCCATTTCTGATATATTGCATTCCAGCAACTAGCAAACTAGAACAGTTAACATTTGGTCAACTGAGCAAGATTGGGCCTTAATTTGGATTACTGGAACTTTATAAGCAAATGAAATTCAGACATAATCAGAGAAAACCACCCGGAGAGCTAGAAGCCACAAGGCAAAGAGAACCTGGAAGGAAAAGGAGAATATATCACCATATGATGGGAAGCAGAAATGCAAGTCAAGGAACCCGAAAGATCATGATGTGCTAACAGCACCAGCAGGAAAAAACTGTGAGGCGGTAATTCACCATAATGTGGTGTTTGTCACACCAGCTCAGAAAATTGAGACAGAGTGATTCTGTTTCCAAGACTAATTACAGGAAATATTTCTAACCAAGGACTTACTAAGTTGAAAAGTAAACTCTTTCTAATTTCAAGCCTGCTTGCTAGCAAAAGCTTATCAAAGTAAGAAATAGATTCTGGGCAAAAATAAATTCCAGGGTACTGCTAGGAAAACATGACCTCAGAATCAAGGTCAGATCAATGGAGTGACTCTACATCATTGTATAATGCACATATTGCGATTCTACATTATCAATAGTTAGGTTCTGAATTGTTTCATTGCAAGAATTTCAGGGATGATATGGAAAGATATTTAATGTATATATGAGGATGATGTTAAAGGTGATATTTAACATAACCATTCACATACTTACTGAAGCACCAACAGATAGAAAATAGTTCATAACTGTTTAGCACCCAGTATCTTATATAAACTTGTCATCTTTCCTAAAACAATACCATATGAGTATCTGATTGAGGCCATAAGCATAATCTATTAACAAATGGAATCATGTTTTCAAAGTACTTGGGATACCTTTTGAAGCACTCTTATTCAGCTGGGTTTCTAATGACTGTGCATTTATTTATTTTTTTTTAGCTCAAAATGACCGTATAGGAACATCCCATAGTTGTCAGGCAATCTACATGAGAAACGCAAAAACCTCTTTAATTTTTACACTTCACATTATGCTCATTATAGATTGACCCTAAATTTAAAAATGCACGTACAATCTATTTTTTTTTCCATTTAAATCTGACATAGATTATGATACTTATTAAGGGGCAAGAGTGTTACTTTTGTGGGTACTTAGTGTAAAAAATTGTAGAAATTGAGAGTAAAATTATATAACTCTAGTAATAAACATTTCCATCATGCTGACATGTGGCAGTTCTACTTGTTATGGGAATACAGTGGATGATACACAATTCCAATATAAAGCAATATGTAATTAGGGGTGGGGAATGTACTTCATGGTTAGATGTATATTTTTTGTGAACTGCTTTAAAAAGTTTATGTGAAACCAGTGTTCAATACAACTTCTGATGTATGATGTAATTGTGCATTGAGCATTGTTAAAATAGATCTAAATATTTATTCAGAACCTAACTATTGATAATGCAGAATCGCAATATGTGACAGTTTTTTTCTTTATATTTTGCTTTATTTTTTGTGTGATCTTATAGGTTTACAGAAAATTCATGCAGAATAGTAAAGATTTTGACTGTTGATATAATGTTTGCTGTATTTGTATTTATATATAACTTCTTAGATCCTCTAAATTACAATGAATTTTATTGCCTTAAACTACACATCACCCATAGAAAGAAGGCCTTAAACTATGGTCAATGAAACCATAAACAAGACAGATGAAGTAACTATTACACAATAGCAGTTTTATTAATGGAAAATTGTTTCAATAGAGAAAAAAACAGACTTTAAAATTAAATTAAAAAATCTCAAGTCTAACAGGAAGACATGTCAAACTGGAAGATATATAATCTCAAGGCTCTACAATTTAATTTTCATAGCATATCCAAACATGACTTTTGTGACTATGATGTAATCCTAATATATTTTAGAAAATATTTCATTTCAATGTCATATTTTTAAGTAAATACTGATTTGAGGAAAAACGTCTCTTTTATCCAGGGATTTTCATTAGTTTTAATAGTAAGAGGTAGTCCCCTGGCAGTGGACTCATCATCCACTGCCCCATGGGTTGAGTCACTGTGTGGTACCTGTGTGTCACTCAGCATTTGTTCCCCAAAGCATCCTTACCAGTGGGAGGAAATGCCCTGATCCCCATATGAGGGACAATTTTTTTTTTTTGAAATGAGTTTAAATAATTTGCTTTTCCCCAGAATTTTGGCCTGACTAATTTTCCATAAGAGAAAAATTGCCACAGAATGGTGTCTTTGAATCTTATTTTATTTAAGTAACTGCAGGTATGAAACACTCCTTGTGTAATATATTGACACTGTAGAAATACACAAAGAAAAAGTATAAGCTCCTCTCTAATTTCTTTTGCAGTATAAATATGACTGAGAGTTGTTGTATGTGTATATTGTATCTTACATTTATATATATAATGTCTGCATGTGAAGATGAGTTAATTCAAAGTAAAATGATTAAAATTACAAAACCAATGTATTATGTACCCAAGATATTAATAGTAAAAAATAAAAAAGCTAAAATCTGCATGTGTTGGTTTCTGACTACCAACAGAATTTCCAACATGGTTTTAGAAGGATGATTGTTTACTATCTAGAAGCCTAAAAACTTCAAGAAATTCTGTTAGTAAAAATAGGAATGATATTATTATCCTTTTTTTTGGGGGGGGGCGCTTCAGTTTCTTTACACATATGATGAAATGACATTATTCTAATGCTCTTTCTACTTTTAAATGTAAGCTGGGTGTGAAGTAGGATAAATTTTGTTACTGGGACTCATGCAGGAAATACCCGATTATAAAAGTGAACAGTAAGTGGTGATGAGAGTTTATGGAATTGTTAACGGAACCTAGAAACTTAGAAAGTCAGGTTATGGCAGGGTTACATTACTGTTCTTAAGTAAAATCTCCCACATACATATACAATGTACTCTTATCATTTGCCCCCAAAGAACAATAGAATATAATTATTGCTGATGCCACAAAATTATGCATTCAATTCATCTTCCTGTATTTCACTGCATTCAATTTTTGAGGCAAAATGGAGAAAAAATCCATTTTAGGACATGAAGCATTTTGATTTTAGAAGGTTTTGTTATATAATTTCCCTTAGGTACACAAAAATATGGTCCACTGGGTAATTAATTTTCTCAGGTAATAAACTCCTTCAGAAAAGATAATGAAATAATTTATTTTCTGTCTTGTAGTTAACAAATGCTATACCTAAATTGTGAAAGACACATTTTTACTTAAAACTTTTAAGACAAGCTCTCATACTTTTAGGATTGAAACTATATTATATTTAAGAAATTTTGAAGTATTGCACATATGAAGTTTAATAGCTTATTAAGACATTTTTTCTTGTTGTTCAATATCTAACAGCTTAAGGGAAGTTGAACTGACTCTTCCTTCAAATTACTTTGCGCTGAAAAATAACGCACTTGAAATAAATCATATTGACTCTTATATTTAATGCTTTCCTAAATTTTGGAGGGTATTTTCCTTTCTTCTTTGGGGATGTGAAACAGTAGATTTATGGAAAATGGAATAGATGATGTCATAGGTTAATTCAATCTCTTTGGTGCTGTCTGTTAAGAAACTGTCTTTGTGCAATAATAGTCAACGAGAAGGAACATCTATAATAATTTTATTTCTAGCCATTATTCACATAAGCAGAATTTCTATGATATTACTAGCGATTTATTTAGAAAAACAGGGTCAATTGAACAAACTAATAGATTTGACTTAGTTAATTTTCCAAGGGATTTTCCACTCTATATTCAGTATTTCTGTAAAGCTGAGCTCAGTTCATATGAAGATTGGAAAATCTTAAATTAATGTCTCTTCTAAGACTTCAAGTAATCCCTGACCTTATTATGATGCCTGCTCTTTACATTCAATGCTCGCATGCCTCTTGTATTCATTTTCCATGATTTTGAGGCCCACCGTAGGTACCAGAAATCATTATCATTAGCTGTGAGATTTCATGATTAATATTCAAAATTTCAAATTGTATGTTGATGCCTTAAAGGAAAATCATAATCTTTGTAACTCACAGTTTCTGTCACATCATCACTCAAATTTATTCTGACATAATGAATCATTAAGATGGATAATTATCTCACTCCACATCAGCATTATGTTGCAACCTTATTAATATTTGTAATATAGTATTTATGACCAGAGATTTAAGCAAGGGTCTGTTTGATTTCAAAGCTGATAGTTTAAATCACTTCCTTTTAAGATTTTGGAATTTGATACTTTTATTTTACACATCAGAAGACAGTCAAAGGATATTTAATTTTTTATGTCCAAGATTGCACATCTATTTAGGATCCATTGCCTGAACCTCATCTCAGAGCATGAAACACTCAGGATTGCTGTTCTTTTAATATTTTCAAGTACCCAACTTATATCTCTGACCACAGAATACTAACTTTTACTTTACTTTTTTCAGACTCCTTTGTAATTTTCTCTTTATTGTCTCTGTTTCATAATAAAAAAAAATAAAAATCCAAGACATCACTTTTTTCTGGAGGAAATCCAAAAATATCTGAGACTGCTGGTGGTCCCCCAACAACTATTTTCCCCTTCTTTGTGATTAATAAGAAATACAACATTTAGCTTGGCAAATGTCCACCTGGAAAACAGATTAGAATTCCATATTTCCCTTGCAGATAATTTTGGTCATGTAATTAATTTGTGGGTAATTAAATGTAAGTCAAAGTGATGTATGTTTCTTTGTAAGGCAACTGGTGTGCCCTTCTTTTGCCCTTTTTAATTCTTGCTGGATTCAGCTGAGACATGAAAAAGTAGCCATTTTGAACCATGAAAGAACAACTATTAGTGAAGGATAATAAGAGAGCAGGTGATAGATCTTTGATGTTAATAGTGCTACCCTGTAATACACAATACGCTGCACTACACAATGTCAGACTTTGATGACATGAGAAGGATATAAATGCTCAACTTGATTTTAACTACTATTATATATGCTGATTTTGTTTTGTTTTGTTTTGTTTTGTTTTGGTTAGGTGCAATAGTCTATTTTAGATCTGTTCATTTAAAACTAAATTGGCAGGTTATAATTTTTACAAGAGAAAGGTTGTCATGAAAATGGTGCAACTGGAAAAAGTATTTTAAATGAAGAACAAAATGGAAGATTTGGAACATTTGGTTTGAGAAAAGGAGGTGTAAGGCAATGCTATCTTCCATTATTAAAGGGATACCACTGTTAAAAATAAATCGAGTAGACTTGTTTTGTTTTACAAAATTTAAAATTAAAGACCAGATAGAAAATAAGATGAGGAATTTAGTTCAATAAAACCATCAAACATCTAAAAATAGAGTGATATTTTATACTTTTTGAAATCTCAACCCCTGGGACAGTCGATCAGAGGATGAAAAATGAACTATCAGAAATGTTGTACTTTTAAATTTTTCAAAGGGAGAGGGAGTAATCTAAAATCTTTTGAACTCTAAATCTGGGTTTATGAGCATACAGATATTTAAAATCACTTATCATAAGATGAGTGGTATCATTTAATTGATTGTAGAAGTCATTAAAAATAACATCTAATTCTAATGTAGTGAATTTAGGGGGGTTACTCTCTATCTCCATAAGAAAGTCTACCAGTGAATGATTGCATGACATTAGTATGCTTTATGTCGTCGACAATTTTTAATTAATGCATTTTAAATATCACTAAGGAACACTTAAATAAATCACTTCTTTCATAAGACTATTTAACCACCACAGGAAATTCAAACATATTGATCTATTTAGCATGGTTGATTTGGCAAAACTAGGTGATCTATAATCCTCATTCTGAAGCAAATGGTTTCTTTAGTATAAAATGAGATGTTGAGTCTTGTAGCTGCCTTGAAAATGCTGACTTAAATGTCTCTTGGAAAGTGAGCACAGACAAGCCCAGCATATTTCCCTTCATACCATCACTTCATTTGCACAAAAGCTACTCTCCCACATCTATTCCCAGGCCATAACTAAACATAGTAAGGTACTAATGCAGGTCCATCCCTGTATTAATGAGGAAGGACACTTTTAGTTCAAGTCTCTCTATGGTTTTGGCCAAAATGTATTAAGAATTGTGCCACTGAAGATGCTCCTGAAGCAGTTTGACAGTTGCTCAGGAAGCTAAGAATAGAATTACTGTAGGATTCAGTAATCCCATTACTTGATGTATTCTTGGAAGAACTGATGCAAGATATAGAAAAGAAGGAGTTACTGGTAGTAGGGACAGATGATGAAAGATGCATTGAGATAATACATTAAGCTTGAAACATAAGGTGGGAGAAGCTATCGACAATGTGAATCCTTGGTAAAATGATCATATAGATTAGATGTGGAAGGGTAAATCAGTGTGGCAAAAGATGTTCCTGAAGAGGAAACTAAGACTATAAGAGTCATGATAATGATGAGTAACTAACACGAAGAACAACACTTCTGTTAGAAAATTAGTCATTTCCAAAAGGGAAATAAGAATCAACCCTGAAGAAAAGAAATAGTTTGAGAAAACTTCACTAATTTATATAACCCATGCATATCTCCAAACCTTACAATCCCAAATAATCTAACATAACTATCATAATGTCATTTGGAAAGAAATATGACTGCAAGCCTAACTCATGAAGTGTTGATAATGCATTATAAATTTTAGTTTGATAATACTAGATGTAACTGAAAAATCAAAGTAAATGGAAACATGAGAAATAGTATTTTGGAGGGAAATCATATTACACCTAAAATATTTGTTTATAGAAAATACTTTGTAATGTGTTCAATTGTCTAATTTCTGAAATAGTTGAAATACGCTATTTTAAGACCTTCATATATTGACAAAATGATGCAATTCAATAATGTATCTCCATTTACTGGAAAGTAGAGAAGCTCAGAAAATTGTTTCTCTATCCTTATATTCTATAAGTCAAGAACTACAGCTCAGATAACTTTTTGGATTTTTATTTTGTTTTTTCAATTTCCCTGGGTGTAACGTTATAGTCCTCTAAGGGTTTGAACTGTCCTTTTTCTAGCACATCTTACAAAATCATATAGAAATATGTTGCAATCTGTTGCTAAGTCAGATGCTAGCTTAATGTCAGCAATTTTCTGTCTTGAAACCAATTTTTTTCCTGTTTCAGGAGAACATATTGAAGGGAGACTTTGTGCCTTTTGGGCTTGAAAAATTTACATTTCCTGGGATAAATAAAAGCCACCACATTTATTATCACAGGATCTTGACAAGAAATATGAAGAAATGAAATATTGCAGGGAATTTATAGGATTTGAAAGTTCTAGAATACTCAACACCGGCTTCTTTACTTTTCAAAGACAATTCTAGTATTTGGACAGAAAATTCAACTCTTACTCTAATATGTGAAAAAAATAAGATATGCTATGCTAGACATTTCAAGACAATGTATTTCAAGAGAATTGATAAGGGAAGATAAGCTATTTTCTTATGTTTACCTTCCTGGTTGTAGGATCAGTTTCAATTAATCAGTTTTCAGACTTTTACAAAAAGCCTATGCTATTGAAAATATTTATGTATATAGTTTAATCTTCATAATGACTTTATATGTAATCTTATACCTTGTTTTTTCTCACCAAACCTCAAAGTAGCTTTCTTTTTCAGTAAGTCTTATTAGAAAACAATTTTTACAAGTTATATTACTTTAAATATCCAAGGTGAATGGTTTAACATATCATGCAAGAAGGCTTAAGTTTCCATTTAAAAATTTGTCCTTTATAAGTAAATAAGTTTACAACAAGTAAAGCCATCTAATTTTAAGGAGAACTATAATAATTGAAATAGAAGCCTCAACAACAGTTATAGAAACCTGATATAGAGTATTTTTCTGTATCAAACACTAGGATCAAAATTTTTCACTTATTACTAATTTCATACTGGCAATAAACTTCCATAGTAAATTTTATTTATCACATTTTTTAAATATGTGAGGAAACTGAGATGTGGAGAAGTTAAGTCAATTTCTCTGGTGGAAAAAGAGAAGAAAATATATAAAACCACAAATCTCATGTATATCACTCCTGGGTCTTTGTACTTACCAAGTTAAGTAATAATTTGTCCTATGATTGTGAAAAGTTATTTAATATTTGAATTATAATTATAATTGAGATACAAGCACATAATTCCTGACTCTAAAAATCTGGTAGCAGCCATTTAAGTCATGTGACAATTACCAAGAAGTGTCCCTACATTTACTTTGAAAGATGGCAGAAGGACTAATTGAACATGGTGGAATAATTCAGTCAACAACTTAAAATACATGTTTAATACACAATAATTGAAAAATGAGTATATAAAAGTATAACTACTATTTTAATATAAACATAATAGGAATATTTTATCAATGATGCTAAAGTAATCATCTTTCACAGTCCAACCTGCTTTTCTTTCCTTCATGAGCTCTCTTTGGTTTCTTTCCCACAGTCGTTGTTTTACAACAGAGACCCATATTTTATTTCTTAACTTAAGATCCTTTTGGTCCTTTTGATATTTGAAGATTCTTTACGTTGCTAATGTGGAGGGATTTTTCTTTCCTACAATTTATTCTGCTAAATGCAGCTACTTATTTCATTTGGAAGTGTTTTGCTTGTGTGCTTTCTCGAAAACCTGAATCCTCTTCCCCCTGAACTGCTGCTAAGGTATCCTCATTTCCTCTAGGAGGTGAGGCAAAGTATACATTTTATTCTGCTACTTTCATTAGCAGAAACATTTTATTGACAAATTTGAGAAGAAAATATGTCCCATGACTCATTCTACTTAATATCATTGAACATCTTTCTGGGAACAGATTCTCAGTCTACAACCTAATTTTTTGGCTCTCTGTACAGTACTCGGGAGTTTACCATTTTGTTTGAATTCCCTTAACACTCTGTCAAGCCATATAAGGGCAGGTTGCCTTACCTTCAGATTTCTACCCTAACTCCCCAAATAGTTATTTTAATTGGATTAACACATTGGTTAATTTTTGGACATATTACATGCAAGCTTGATTTTCTTTAAAAATAGAAATGTGATAAAATTACACCAAAAGTGGCTTGTAAAGAGTTATTGCCTGCATTACCTTATCTCCTATTTGACTTTCTGCCCTCAAATTAAAGTCAAATGTGGTTTAACAAATCCAAAAAACGTCTCCTCATTATTTGTGTATGCAAGTTAAATGTGAGTTTAGAAATCCTTTCTGAGACCCTCTGCCATAAAAACATCACTGAAATTATGGGAAATTTTTTACTGAGATATTTATTAGAAATATAATGAAGAGAACTATCAAAAATTAAACTGGAGTAGTATCTTCCTCTGGATTGCAATTTAAGGAAAAATGTGTCATCTCTAATTTGGCAGGTACAATTTATTTTCATTTTTTTTTTTAGCTAACTCTATTTATATGGTAATGAACTAGAAATTTGAAATTGTAAATAATGTCCCTGACATGGAACACACATATGTACCTGCCTTTAAATGGAAGACATAGTGAAGATAAAGAGACTTCCAGTAAAAATACATACAGTAGTTTTATTCTTAATCGATAGACACACACACACACACACACACACACACACACAAACCCAGTGGAATGACCTTTGCATGGGAATAGTCTATTCATTGTGATTTTGCATGATTGATTGCAAGGCATAGAAAACAATCATGTTAAGACAGAAAAATGACAGTCCCTCTTGGTTTCAACTTTTCCTTGCACGAGATTTTCAGCTATTAAAAAGTAGAAGGAAAAAGTGGTGCAACACTGGCCTAGTGGCAGAATTCTTCTTGCCTGTCATGCAGGAGACCCTTGTTTGATTCCCTGAGCCTGCTCATGCCAAACAAAACAAAACAAAAACAAAAACAAAAGGAGAAAAAAACTTAAGAAACAAAGGAAGAACCAGAACCAATATTCTCTAGCTATAATTTATTTAAAACTATATTTTGTCATGCATTCTACATTATAAATTTACTGAGGTTAACTCAGAGCACACCCAACACAGACAAAATCTTTAAACTTCAGAAATCATACATTCTAAAATAAATGTGTTTAATTTTCTGGACCGCCTATAAAGACATATAAGTAAAAATACTTTAGCTATATAAAGAGAATATTAATATTTTAAAAACAAGCAACTTAAGATACTTTCCTTGTAAATATAATTGTCATAACAAAATAAAAACAGATTTGGCATGCATGGAAAGCAGATTCCAAACAATTTGAAAGCAGATTCGGCACAAATCAAGAATAAATTCAGCACTACTTAAAACCAGATTACTCACAATAGTTTGAATGTTCAATGCAGTTTACATTCTTGTTTAATTGCAAACTGCCCTGACAACTAATATGCAATAATCAGGTCGAGGACACATAACACATTTAAGGGTAAGACAGAGTCTCTAGAGTGCATCCACGCAAGGTCTGACACAAGCCAGATGGGTACCTTTAAACACCGGTCCTGAGAGCTGGAGGCATGTGGAATCAGCGTAGGGTCCGAAATCATGTGTGGTCAGTGTTGGTTGCAGAGAGGTGGCAAGAGCCACAGTGAGCTTCACGGCACAGTACAGACATTGGAAACATGAGTGAAAGCAGCTGGAAATGAGCCTGCCTCTACCTGACATCCACCACAGCAGCATTTTCACTGGTTTGCATGCCTCGGAGATCTAGTAGTCGATATTTATATTGAAGAAAAGCCCACTTGGTTGGCATCAAACCAATCCATATCATATCCTCGCATGAACGTCTGCCTATCACTTGCTACACAAATACATTTTCCTCAATTTGTTTATGTGCTAATTGTGGCTAACATGTTTATAGCATTTTGGGGATTCAAGATCATTAATATCATTTTAATACACAGCACTTCTCTACATTAAAAATTCTCTACATGAATTGTGGAAATAATTTTCTGCTGCCTCTGGTAATTCAGAGATGTGACCAATTTGTTTATGTATCTCATGTGCAATTCTGGAAAAAATCTGATAGTCATCTTTCAATCCAACTTAGGCGAATATGGTGCGGGTGTAACAGTCAGAAATAAAGGCTACTTTATGTAATGAAAAAGACAAAGAAGTTACATTAATGAAAATGGATACAAGGTTTAGAAGTCAATTCTGAAAATTATCAAATGGATGTGCTTAAAAGAAGCGCAGAATATTTTGACTGTGTAATATAATATTTTGCTTTATAGAATGCTACTCTGCTCCACTTGTTTCTCATTAAGAAATCTCAGCAGGCAGGTACCATTATCATACTACTTTTTTCCAACTGATGATTTATCTGAAACTTGGCAGATATATTGGCTCAAATTCATGTACTTAGGAAATGGTAAAGTTGGGATTTGAATCTGGGAAGTCTTCCATTAGAGAATTGCCAAATTCAACTGCTAAAGCACACTGCCTCTTTTTGTAACTTAGGAAGGAATCCCAGTGCTGGTGAGAAGAAGGGAGTATTACCAAATCCTCGATAGTCCATTCAGACAATGTTCAAATTGCCATGTCAAATCTTAAGGCATAAATTTGCATTTAGGCAAATTATTGCGTGTGTGTATATAGAGAGAGAATATGAATTTATATTGAATATCTATATAATTCAATTACATTCATCCAGTTATGACATTTTTAGGCAATTACCTTGCAGAAGAGTTGCACAGAGGCCTTGAGGATTTTGCACAAGAAGTAAAAGAAAACATTTTGGTGGTGGTTCTGTTTAACATGTTATGTCTTTTTGACCTACCTACCATATTAGTGCAGCTCAGCAAATCCATAGGAGATTTTCTTTCTGTCCACATTACTCCCATTCCTTATTAATGGTCCTCTTATCAGTACCCAGTGGACAAATAATTCTGAGAGCGGGACTGCATAATGAACTGTCTACCTTTTCCCTGCTTTGTTTCTTCTTTTTTCATGCTAGCTTTTCCATCTGAAGCTAGAGTTTTAAATCTCTTGATACTTAATTTCATTTGCAATAATAGAATTTTGTTTAGAAGGTTTACGGTGTGACTAATGTTGCTTCTTAATTTCTTCCCCAGTGAGATAATTGCAAATCTTATGGAATTTTGATGGTGTTTCTGTGCTTATGTTTATGTTTCATTTTTATAATGCCTTCCTTTAATTCTTTACATTTTTAGTACTTGAATAATTTAATGTTCACATATGTACAATCTTTTGGATGTTTAAATGGGAAAGAATAGAGACAAAATCAAATATTTGCACTTATCTTGGAACATTACCTGGCAAGACCCCACATTTCTCAGTTATATTGGAAAATCAAGAATTAATTAATAAAATAGAAAATATATTCAGAATCTGTTTTAAATTTCACTACAGAACTTTAATTGGAATGCATACAATTTTCAATGAACACTATAAATCGTCCTTGGAATCTTTGCCTCTTTCTTCTGCCAAACTGTGATTGGAACGTTTTTGCAAACTTTATTGTACAGCCTCTTTAATGAGTTTTCTTGTTTTCAGTTTGTCGTAAATTTCAGAGGTCATTATGATTTTGTTCTATTATTTCAATAACATTGCATACAATATATCTTTATGTTATTTTTAGATTCACTTACAGCCTTATGGGTACATTTTATCTCAAGTTCTAACAGTTAAAATAGGAAAATTTAATCTCTTGGGAAAAACATACCTTGTTCTTATGAATGAGATGCATACCTCTACACTAAAATTTCCAAAAATTTTCTTGAAGATTTTTATAACACTTACTAATAGACATGAAATAAAGTGTGTTTATTATAACCAGTTATTTTTAATGTTCAAATGTGTAGGACTTCTTTCTTTTGAGGAATGATCAAAAAGTAGGTATTGATTTGAAAGCACCAAACTGAAACAAATAGGTCTTTGACATTAAAACCAACAAAACAAAAATTGTGAAGAAAAACAGAAAGCACAGAATGACCTGATCAGTGTTTCCAAGAACGCCCATGAAAGTACAATAATAATGAACCGTAGCATATAAAATGCACATGTATTACAACACATACATATATTTATGTTTGTATATTATAAATGTATTTTACATATGTATAAATATATTTATCCTGAATACATCTGTCCTCCCTGATTTCTTCTGTAAAATAATGTTAAGTGAACATTCATCATAAACCGATGCTTGTGAATAAAATCTCAATATATCCTATTTATTTATTTATTTATTTATTTATTTATTTATTCATTTATTTATTTTTACATTACAGCAACCCAATGAATCTTGAAATGAAATAAATAATTCCCTGGGTGTTTCAGATTAATGTAATATACATGAAAGTTCTCATGTAAGATATTCTGGGAAACACTTCGATCTATGACCATCTGCATGTATATTCAGGGGACATCTTCAGATAAGTTTCTGGAGTGAAATCACATTGATACTAGAAGACTATGCAATTATTATATTTAAGGATGTAAATTTAGGTATGATTGTAAATTAATAAGTCAAATCACTTTGCACAAAATGAAATTCTGCTCAATTTAGACTTTAGTTTCAGGAGAGTAAGGCTTTAATGCATGCAAAAATAAGAGAACGCAAATATTTCAAAATTACCTTGATCACATGTAAAAGATCAGGCTTCCCCCAGATTAACTTTGCTGATCACAGCCAAGAACAGTTCTCTGTTTTTAAGGATCAACCTAATTATATCGTATCTGCCTCAATAATCTAGGAAAACCTCCCCATCTCAAGTGTCTGTAGTCACATTTAAAAACCATTGGCCATGTAGGGTAACATATTTACACTTTCCATGGATGAGACACAGACATCCTTGGGGGCCATTATTTTGCCCACCCCAAGGCATAATTAACTATATGATTGGCAACTTATCCTTCATTTGGTCAATGTGAACTTTAAAAAGTTGAGGTTTATTCTTTAATTAAAACTTGCATTTAATTAAAACATGGATGTGCACTCTAACATGGAGAATCCCTCAAAGAGGTACTTTAAGTCAATGACAGTAACAACAATTATACATTCATAATAGGGTCTTTGTCAATAATGAGTTTTTTCAAACATGTCTTCTAAAATAGGAATGTCATAAAAAACAAATTATTTAGTCATGATTAGGAAAAGAAATAGCTATAAACATGGTAGTCATTTAATTTTATAACTGCCAAATTAAATCTCATACCACAGAGTGGTTCACATAGTAAGAATTTATTGGCTCATGGTACTGTGAGCCAAAATCAAAGCACCATCCAAAATCCAAAATCAGAACATCATCAAGGTGATGTTTTTTCATAGAAGACTGTGGGATTTGAGGGCTGGCTGCCAGTCATCCTGGTCCTTGGTTTTTCTGTCACATGGTGTGTTGGTTTGCAAGCTTCCAGAATGTGATCTGCTAGAACTGGAACAGCTTTTAAAAAGGGAAATTTAATAAGTTGCAGTTTTACAGTTCTAATCCCATAAAGATGTCCAAACTAAGGCATTCAGGGAAATTTACCTTTGTTCAAGAAAAGTCAATGGGCCAGGACACCTCTGTCAGCTGGGTAGTCACATGGTTGGAATGAACACAATGGTGACTGGACCAAAAATTCTGAAAACCCATTGGGAAAACTATGTTAGATTTCAAAATCTGAGAGTCATTTTTCCTTGTGGCTTTAGACAGCATCAGAGCCTCCTTTTCCAAAGGCCTATGCAGTGGCTTTGCTCTGTCTCAAAAAATGCTGAGGTGTGTTGCAACACTGGGGTTCATTGGGGAGACCACCTTTTCCTCATCTCTACCCTCTCTCTACATTGGAGAAGCACCCAGGATCTCTGCCATCTCTGGGGCACACGCTTAAACCCTCCAGAACAATGTGACAGCAACCAGGCTCCCCTAATTCCATCGCTTATATACTCCACCTTTTCCATGGCCAAAGAATGGCACATCTCTTCCTTAGCAATGAAGCTGAAGCCCACTATCTGCATCTGGAGCAAATGCGCCTTCTTCATATGTATGGGTTTCTGGCTCCAGATCTTAGCTTCCATGGTTCTGCCTCTGAAGCCATTTTCCTTTCACTTTGTCTCTTTTATTCCAGAGTGGCAGTGGTTCCATTTATACAGATCCTGCAACACTCTTGCTGGTTTTCTATGCAACATGCTGGAACCTTGCTCATCAGACAAAAGGACTTTAGGACTGTCCACAAATCCTTTCTTGAAAATTCCATCTCAGCCCTTGCATGTCCTGTATTGGCTGACTATGTCCATGCTTGGATAGATCCTCACATGGAGCCATATTCACTGAGATCTCAGTTTTTGGAAGCTTCTGTTTACTCCCTCTATGTGTTTTTGTCTCTTTGTGTCTGTCCCTATAAGACATTCAGCAATAGGTTTAAGAACTATCCTGTTTCAGCTGGGCTACACTTTATATAAAGTAACCTCATGAAAAAGGTCTTACTATAAGAGTTCACACTCACAAGAATGGATTAAGGTTAAGAACATGTTTTTCTGGGGTACATAGCTCCAAACTGCCAGAGTAGCCTTACAGTGTTGTAGAAACTATTAAATAGGAAGTCCAGGAGAGCCAAAAGCAGGATGCGTATATTTGCCCAGAGAAACCTGATTAAATCTCAGAAAATATATTTGAGTGATACCAAGTAGAAAATGCCTATATAAAATGTGTCAAAAAGAAAGGCAGAAGAGATATATTAATGTCAGTCCTTTTCACAGACATTAAATAATTATCTACTGTAACTCTCACTTTGATGCTCATAAACATCATTTCCTAATATGAGCAAGCTTTAATGTTTTGATTCGTATAAGCAGATGGAAGGATTGCAGCAGAAAAGGGTTTGGAAAGAGAGCAAAACCTGGGACATAACTTCAAACTGGCCACTTACTAAAATTGTGCCTATGAGCAAAACATTTAGCCACTGTAATCCAGATTTTGCACATGGAATAAGTTCCTTAGACTGCATAATGTGTAATCACTGAAATAATTAGAGAAGAAATGGCATAAAAAGTGCTAAGAACCAAATATATATCCTGTAATTTTAAGGACCCTTCCAATGCACTTTTGACTAACTTCTGTTAGCCATATTAGATTTATTCTGCATTTATTACCAAGTATTTTCCCATTCATCATATAATGTATAGTAACATCTATATGTGAAAATATTAATGAAATTGATATTACTATTTAGAATCCAATGAATTCTAATTGTACAAATAAAGAAGAAAGATACCATTTTAGGTTTCTGAAAATCTTCTAAATTTATCATATAGATTTCTATCACGCAATTATATTTACATGTGTGTAGGGAAGGGATCAGTTGAACATATGATATTCGGTGTATGATTGCAATTAATTGGCCTTTATTCTACATTTGATTTATTATGAAAGACTTATTATCATATAATATTTGAGAAAGCAAGTTTCTCTTAGCACAATAGGGCCTTTGCTCAAAGCAGATGGAGACCCACAATAACTTCGTGGAAGAATTCAAACATTAGAAATGTTAAAAGTCTAATGCAATATGAAAAGACAAAGAATAATTTGAATAAATTTGTACTTACTATTGCATATTTAACAGTGTTTTAATGGATCTATCTAGTCATCATTTATTTCTTCTCTTAAAGGTCGCTTGGGAACCATATTTGTTATTAATCATGGCTTAATATTTTAGCTTATTGTACTATATCATTGCAAGAAGAGAGTATCAACATTTGTATCTTCCTTAATGATTTGATGATTAAATGAAAACATACCACTTTTTAATATACATTTCTGTGTTTAGCAATTTTTTTTGAGACTCATATAATTGTGCTAAAACTAATTCAAAATCTTTCTTGCAATCAATGCACAGTGATGGAGCTGGTGTTCTGCTGACCTGTTATTATAGAATTAATACTCTACTGGGAAATTCAATCTTTCAATAGAGTTCTGAAAAGGATTTGTATTAAGCCTTCCACAGATTCACCAATATTAAAAACAGGTGTGAGTAAATAGGTATAGTCTGTGTGGTTAAAATAAAATGCTATTATGAATATGTCCAGCTGTGTAATCTGATTTCTATTTACTTTAGAGCTGATATGAAGTTCAAAAGGTTCTTGGCAATACAGTTTGGAATTAGGGTCTTTTGTACATTATTTATACTCAGAAAATACTGGCATACCTGCATTAGTGTATTATTCCCGAGAAACTGCCTTCATCAAAAAAATACTTTATGTTCTCATTTCCTGTTGTCTAATAAAGTGTATTATTATATAGTCAATTATGGAACCAAAGTATTTTCTGTAGTTTATTTTCTGTATTTTAGTTGTTATACTGCCAAACATGAATTTAAACACATGTTCCCAGTTTAACTCCACAAGCAACTTTAATTATTCCTGTGAAACCTGTGTTAATTGTAAATAGAGAAAAAAACACAAACAGCTCTAAATGATAAGAGGAAAATATAAGGTCATACCAGTGGGCTAAGTTACAAGCAATTACAGCACATTCATTTAATTTTATCAACGTTATTCCATCCAATGGCTTTCCATGGTCAGAGTAACTTGGCAAGATGTTAAAAATACAGATATTCAGAGATCATGGTCTTTCAGCTATCTGTATCTATCATCTACCTATATATTCTATCTATCCCTTTATCTATCTTTCTAATTAACTCTCATCTATCTGTCACTGCTCATGTGACTCAAGTGTGCATCTACGGCTGCTGCATTGCCAACTAGGTGATGACTGAACCAAGCAGAGATGGAGTGAATTGTCAGTGATCACTAAAATTCTAGTGATTTGATTGAAAACCATTTGCAGGCATTTTAGTAGCATTTCCCCTAAAGCTGTAAGACTGAATTAACTTCTTGTGACAATGACAAAAAAGAAACACTTAGTAAATCCATTAAGAGCAAGGGGAATACACAGGCATTGCCAACTACACAATGATCTTTGTGGAAGGAGGACCTATATCTGTTTTAAATCTATGGAAATATATGGAGCAATTAAATAAATGAATAAATAAATATATACATGCTGATGTGGGAAAACTAAAAACATTTTTCCAAACATCCTTACTTCAGTACACTGGGATGATTTAGATAGATCTTATCTTTTCCATTTTTAGCAATTCAAAATTTAATATGATATCATTATTACACATGAATAATAAGTGAAGAAAGAATTTCATAAGAGTTTACAAGAACTCTGTACTAACAGGAAACTAGTATCAGTATTAGATATACCTTGTATTAAATATTCATAGGAATTTTTATAATTCACTTAGGTCAGTTTATTTCATTGCTCAAATATATAGCTGGAATATCACAATACCTGAATCTACAAAGGATATATATTTCTGTAAAATGTTTCCTCATAAGAAATTTCATAACTCCCAGTAGAAATTATATAAAATGGAGAAAGATTTGTGGAAAGCATTTAAACTTTCAATTAAGAAAATTTATTTTTAATAATTCTATGTAAATTATGCATTGGCTCAGATATTTTATAGGTTTTCTAAACTTTGCTTACCTTATCCTTAAAACAGGGAAAATATTACCTAGCTTACTGCGTCATTTAGAGGATGAACGATCATGAAATAAAGCAAATGTTTGTGAGACTAAGTGTCTGTGCAGAGAGACCAGTTAGGAAATATCACTATAGATGGATTGGGGAATAGATGAAGGGGCTGGCACCATAGGTGTAGTTGTTAAAAAAGGCATTTAGAAGGGAAAAATGAAGAGCTATGTTATGTGCTTCGGCATTTATTAATTCAGTACTGTTTTGCTACGCTAATTATTTTTATGTATCATAATAATTCCTAAGGGAGAAAAATGGACACCATCCATATTTTTCATCCCTCAGAGGTAGATTTTAAGTAAAAAATATATGTATGAGGTGGTACTTTAATGTAAATTAGTTTGATGTTTATTCAGGTTCCTGGTAAAAATATATCATGTGCTTCTATGCAATAGTCTGAAGGGAATTTAAAGCCTCAGCTTTTAAGTATACTAAGCTATTGAGTGAGAAGCAGGGGCAGTGAATGAAGAAACTGATGGCTGGTGCAGAAGCCATTCCTCTAAGGATTCACAACTAGAATCAGCTGGGTTTAGAGAGGTGTGGAAGCACATCGTGGAAGGACTGGGGTTTGTTGACACCTTCTTAACAATAACAAAACAGTACAAAACAACTAAGGAGAGCAGACAGACTGACAACAGCTGTATATTTATGAAGGATTGATCTCTGCCTGGAGGCATGAGCTTTTCCTGGAGTCTGTCAAATCAGTTGCCCCAGTGTCCCTATCAGCTTTTTAGTTAAGACCGAAGTCTTGATTTGGGAACACTGTGATGTTTTATATTACCAGAAGTTATACGTTTTAAGGAATTTCATTTTATACAACGTATTGAATAAAAGGAAAAATTTGTAAAATGTGCAGGAAGTATTTATATACTTGGAAAGATCCCTTGGCTGTATCACCAAAAGAGAGCATTTCCTGTGGATATTTCCTGGAAGAAAACAATGAGACCTGTACAGGAAAATTCCTGATCCAAGTAATTCAAAAGTGCCATTGTAAAATTTTTATTACTACTTATTCTTTAACTGAAGGTGAGAGGGAGAGTTGATAGGGTTTGTTACTTTTTAGCACTCTCCCCAAAGCATCAGTGTTCAATTTTTAAAATATGTACCCTTTTGCTTAGTTCCATATGTACTTGATCTGACTGTAAATGATCATTTCTCCTTAGAATTTATTTTGGCCTTCACAACTGCTGCTTCTGATTCAGACCAAATATATAATTGACATAGAGGGCATTAAAAGATAAAAGCTGTGCAAAGATTTCTCAACAATAAAATAAATCTTCATTAATTTAAAGTAAAGTAGAGCACCCTACAGGCACTGTTTTCCCTTGTGTATCAACCTAATTTCCAGGCTGAAAGAATCTTTACAGATGTATCTAGAGTAATTATCCCTTCTCCAATGGGTCAGTAGGAGCACTGCTAATCCCAAACACCATGCAGTATCTGGATTTGTGGAGAAGACTCTTGTTAGCCAAGTTCGGTCCATTGTATGTTAAAATGGATTTGGGACAAATCTCCAGTGACATGTGAGGGAGCTGGTTTTGGTTCTTCGAATTAGAAAACTCAATCCTTCATTAAATCCTTCATAAGCCATTAGTGGTGCTTTATCTCATACAAAACTATCTTCTGCAAAATTAAATCTATAAGGGATTCTTGTGCATCCCCATAAGGGCAGTACGTGTAATTTGACTCTGACTTGTTATACTGTCTTTGCCTTCCCAACTGCTATGTCAATACCATGCAATTGATTGGTTTAAACAACAGAAATTTCTTGCATCATGATTTCTAAAACTAAAAGTCCAAAATCAAGTCTTTGGCAATCATGTTTCCTCTCTAAAAGCTATGACATTCCGGTGCTGGCTTGCAGTTTTAGGGTTCCTTGGTTTGCATCTTTGCCTCTGGTCACATGGCTGTCTCTTTCTGTATCTGCTCCTCCCTATGACCTTCTCTGACTGTGTGAATTTATTCTGTTTATAAAGGACAACAGTACAATAGAGATAAGAGCCACCCTGATTTACTTGGGTCATATCTTAACTCAAATTAACATCTTACAGAGGCCTCATTTAAAAATAGTTTCACACTCACTGGAATGTGGGTTAAGATTAAGAACATTTCTTTTGAGGAAGTACATAATTCTATCTACCACACTAGACCCCACAAAAGGTCTTTGGTCTCAAACTCCTTCTCTTCACCTAATCCTCTTCTAACATTTTGACTAGAGAAAATAGGAAAGTTTGGGGATGTTATTTAGACAACGGACTTTTAACTGTAGCATGGAGTCCAGGGCTGAGTGAATTCTTTCTCATCAACATAAAAAATGTAGACCCATAAATTCCCTGGACCTTTGCTCCAGCCTCATTTTACAAACCAAATATGGTTTCCTTTTCAATTATCAGCCAGGCTATGATTACCCACAATGTTCAAATTCTTTAGAAGGATTGGGTTACCAGTCTTCTCAACCTGCAACCACAGTCTGTGACATAATGTTATTGCCATCACTTTCATTATTATACCCTCCCTCCTTCACCTACTCCAATAAAGAGAACTGCATGTCACTTACTGATTTTCCTTTACTTTAGGGGTGTATTTCGTGCCACAGTTGTCTTTTGTGCATTTGTCCTTAGCCAAAAATAGAGATTTATTTAGATCAAGAATGAGTGGCTGGTGGCATTGTGTATATGAAACTGGCTACTTACTGATTTGTTTGTCTTTTCTCTGCAGAGTACAGACTTCCTAACGTATCATTAGAGCTCTGTAAATTTCCTCTTTGTGAAATATGGAGCCTTTTGTAGTTTTCCTAGATTTTTTTTTTTACCTTCCCAATTTGAAACACTTCTACTGATAACCTACTTTCAAAGATTCACCTTCCCATTTATGCAGACAATGGGAAATCTTCCTTTTTTATTTTAACCAGCCATTCAAAATGGAGAAATTGTAATTCCTGTAAGTACTGACTGAGAATACCAAATAAAGCTGTCCATTAAAATTTGACCAAGAAAGCACAAAAATCTACATACACCATACTTGGTGATCTGAGTTATTGCTCATCTGAATATCTCTCAATAATTTAACATCTTGAGGAGAGTTTAACTCTTAATATACTGGACAGAGTTAATAAACTCAGAATTAAGATTTCTATATTCTTCAACTAAAAGCATGTCATACTAATGTTCTTTAATCTCCTTCCCTCTCTAAATACTCAAAAGCATCATGATTCACCCTCAAAACAGTATACCTTAGAAAAACCCAAATAATTTCACAGACGGCTCAGGTTCGAAGTACATTTCTGTCCAAAACAATAATCATAAATTACTGATGCATTCTGCCAATCCTAAAATGAAGTTTCTACTGCTTCCTTATGTGAAAGCATTTTTTATTCCTTTTTCCATTTCACAAAGCTCTGGGTCTCCTGCTTGAAATTTCTTCAAATCCTCCGGCAGAGCAATTGGTTCCCGCTTTCTGTGGATATAGATTTCACGGGGACGGCGTGCCCTCATATCTTTACTGACGACATGTCAGTGTACAAGGACCAAGGTCAAATGACAAGGTGTCAATATTTCTATGAAAAGTCCACCCAATAATGAATGTTGACATTCTGTTCAGGTAGATTTATGTAGCACCTTTGTGGTGTGACATCCAATTTAGCACTTGTAAACACTTAGGTGATTTGTCTATTTTCAGATGACACATAGTATGGTACCTAAGATATACATATTATTTTTGTTTATTCATGATAACCCAGCTAACCAAATCTAATGTATGAATAGGTTATCAGATTATTGATTTATTTTTTGTGACAAAGATCTCCCAGACAATGCTAAAAGTTTATCGTATTCTTTAACTTAATGGGGGCATTTCTACCATTTAGTTTCTAAGTAGATACACATTTTGGTGGAGTCCTTTGTCAAGTTAAAAGTACTTTATTTTATTCTACTATTCTAGAAGGTTTTAATCCCAAAGGACATGGAGAATTTTATCAAAAATATTTTTAACATCAATTGAATTGGTCATATAATGTTTATATTTTCCTTTAAACTGGTTAAAGATAAGTGCATTATTGCTAGATTATCTATAGAGAGTTTAAGAGTAATTTATGAATTATTGCTGTTTATTAACTATTCTTTAGTGTATTTTAAGAAATTAAAATGAAATAATTGACTTTACTTTCAAATATTTTTTAATTTTTAGAATATATTTTGTTGACTATATTCTAAGACTCCAAGGTTTTATCATGCCTTTATTGAAAAATTAATCCATTCTGTATACATGTATTTACTTATATAAGTACTTAGGTATAGGCATATACATATACATATGTAACATGCATATTCATGCATATATAAATCATTCATTATATATTTTTATATATTCTTATATACATATTATACTTCAATACAAGTATATATAAAAGATATATACATCCATATGAATGTGTATAAAATATTTTGCCTGGACCATATCATCAGGGAATCCCTACTTTCAGGGAAATCCCCTTGATGATATATGTACAATAACGAGAAGAACAGCTTTAGAATCTGACAGTTCCTAATACGGGCTTTGTTAATTACTAGCCACGTAATCTTAGGCATTTAATTTTCTGGGCCTCATTTTCCACCTCTGTAACACAGAAAGATGCACTCCATGGCATATATTCATTGTAATGCTTAAATATGATAATGGCTACATAATAACTAGCTTGAGACCTTGTGCACTGTAAATGATCAAAACTACTATAATTATTTTCTTCCAAAAAATATGTATTTTGAATGCTTAATACAAAAGACACTCCATGAGATGAAATCAAATCGACTAGTACCTGCAAAGAATGGATTATGTATATATCTTTACTATCTTTGCTTTGGTAGTTGATTTATTTATTTAACATTCATAAAAGTTTCTATAATGAGAAAATTAAAATAACCCTTGCCAACATTATAGAAGCCATTTCAGAAACTAATTATGTCATGTCTAAAGCATCACTTTGAAGGACAGGATGCCAATTACAGTTTTAAATGTTTAAAAAGCAAATATTCAGATCTTTTTAGAGTTCACCTATCTACTAAATCTATAGGAAAAATGGTATGGTATTTATTCTTCTCTAATTTAGAGAACAATTCATCTATATAATCTAGTATGTAGTTGTCTATACATGAGTACTGGCTAGAAAAAGAATAATACTCACTTTAGTATTACTGTGCTTGTTATTTTATGAGAAATTGTATTTCAAAATCTGTTAAATATTGTTTCTTTTAATTGTAGGGAAAGTATAAATTTTTTTTAATCCCTTCAGCTCCAATTACCCAATATCTTACCCTATTTCTATCTCCTGATGGTCTCTGTTATGAACAAAATATTCCAAGTTTATTCACTAATGTCAGTTCATATCAATGAGACCATACAGTATTTGTCCTTTAGTTTTTGGCTAGCCTCACTTAGCATAAAGTATAAATTTAACTTGAACTCTCCATTTATTTTGTGAAAATCAGCAAAATTGTACTGTATTATGTAAAGACAAAATATTTATTTCTCTGTGTGTGTTTGTAGGCACACACATGTGTGCATGTGGGAAAATCCCAAAGCTATACAGCTACCATATATCTGAACATTTGCTTTTGTGTACTTTTAAGAATGTCTTTCAAATAGTTAGCCAACTGTATACTTCTTTTAGTATGGAATTTCCCTGGATTCCTGGTGCTTACAGATAGTGTTACTTAGGATACATTTATCAGATTTTATCAGGCTATGATAATCTCTGCCAGTCATATCGTCCCCTGCAGATAGGAGTGAAGGTGTGACAAAGAGATTAATACATATCTATGCTGGTCCCCACACCTTTAGAAGTCACACCATGCCTTGATTTTGTGAGAAGGGGACACTCTACCCCAGTATTCTAGCTTTTGGATTTAGGACTCAGAAGTGAAGAATGTGGTGGATGGAATCCTCAGAGTTAAGATAGAAAAAATAAAATTGGGGAAACAAAACTGAGAGAAAAAGCCCAAGTTTGTCTACGATACCTTCTTTCCTCCTGAATATACATTCATAACTGTTACAATTAAAAAATAAAGATAAAATAATATTTCTGATGCATTGGGATTGAGCAGGCCCTGAATATATGAAAGTTTCAGGGTTCCTGAGGTTTTTTTTGGACTTGTAAACCCTGAAGATTAATTGCTTTTATTATTAGGGGAAGTCACTTTCTGTATTGTACTTCGCTTATTTCTAAAGCCTCGGGGAAAGTATTGTTGAACATTGCAGTAGGGAGCAGACTAAGAGCTGAGAAGTGGCTGAGGCTACTTCTGTCCATGTCTGGTATAAAGTTGGGCATGGGACAAAGCAGAACAAGCTGTGAATCTACAAAAATATATGTGGGACCCACAATGTTTGAAGCAGCTATGAAATTAGCCTCTGCAAGCAACCATCTAGATAGATACTATTCTTGTGCAGATAATCATCCAGGAACAATCAGAAATTCCCTGCAAGGAAAATTAGTCAAAAATACTAATTAATTATTAAGGCTCAAATTCATTTCAATTTGGGTAGGAGAATGGATCTTATGGAATGGCGAGGCTTGGTATGTACTTAATCATTCCTAAATTGAAACCTATAAAAGATTTCAGAGTGTCTTTTAAAAGTGGTTTTAGTCCAATGATTAAAAAGAAATAATTATTCTCTCTAGATATTCTTTTATTAATTCTTCCTAATAAAGATAAGGGGAAGAGAAAAGAAGAAAGAAGCTGGCACATAATATTTTCTTAATGGAATCTATTTCCAAGCATGTGCACTTGCCTTTGTCTACCAGAAATCTCTTTTTGTGTTTCACTGTCTCCCTTCTCGGTCTTTGCCTCTGTCGTTCCATCTCTCTGGCCTAGCAACTCAGAATATCTAACTTTATAAATTAATCTTAATTTTGCCATTATGTCTTTAAAAACAACCATAAGGTACACAACCCCATACTAAAATACCTCCCTAGGCAATCCTTCCTCTACCTTAAAAAAAATTAAAGGAAAAGAAAAGTAACAAATGAATGAACAAATGAATGAACAAGTGGAGGGAAGAAAAAAGGAAGAATCTATTGTAGCACATCTTTACTCGAGAACCTAAGGTATGGGCGTGAATCAGAAATAGGACTAGTCTGTGCATTACTAAAAAATAAATTTCTTTACTAAACATGAACTACTGACTGTCCTTAGGTCACACTGATATAAGGAAGGTTCACTTTGTTTACTTCTAAGTCATCATAAGTCATCTGTAGTTAAAATATCTATAAAATTGGTTCATGCAGACATTTCCATTAAGCACCAACTGCTCAATAGTTTGGACTTTCTACTGCATAAAATAAAAATATATCATGAAGATTTCTTCAACTTAATTCTTTACGATTCTAAATTTGACTGTTTATCTGATAATACATGCAAAGACTTTTCTTGTTTCATAAGGGAAAAACTAACCAATGAAAACCTCTAGATTTTAATAGGTTCAAAATAGTATGCTACTGTACTACACAGGGAAATGAGAACCATGTCATTTCCTTCATTATTACAAATATGTGGCATTCCAATTATCTCTCTAATATAACATTAAATAGGTGTTTCAGGCTATTATGGGAGAATTGATTTTCACCTTGTTTTGACGTCACATTGACGTGACCTTAGAAATATAACTCTAACCTTGAGATGCCTCTTCATTTTTATTTAGTAGAGAGCAAATTTCTCCAACACATTTAAAAATTCAACATTCTACACTTCTAATGTGTTAGATGCTCTTTTAGGACCTAATAAGATTTTAGCCACATTCCCTGCAGCACTTTGGGGTACTGCTGCTTCATGAGATTTTCTCTAAAGTAACCTTTCAAAGTCAGACGCAAAAGTTCTTATTCTAGATCACACTGGCATCTGACCTTTGTAAACTTACACATGAGAAAAAATAAGATAAAGTAAGATGCTAAGGGAGACATAGTTATCTATTTCAAAACACAGCTATACCCACAAGCTACAAAGATATGACCTATAAAGTTCAGGGCCGTGTTGATTTCTTCCTAACAATTACCCGTAGCTATTATGATTTCCTCCCATCACTAAAAATGTCATTGCTCAGATAACTGCTTCAGTTTGAGAAAGTAGAAGTTTTAACAAATAACTAACATGTACAAAATAGGAGGAGAAAGGACAGAGCTTGATTTGATTACTGCTGTTTCAAAATGTTAATATGCCAGATGATAAATGTCTCATTCTCTCTGAAACTATACCCCTATTCAGGCATCCTTGCAGTGTTTTATTCTCATACATTTCCTTAAGATACAGTCTTCTTTTTTGATTCTTTTAAATTGGCTCTGAGATACCCAATGTTCAACCTAATTAAGTGATAATAAGTGTTAATGACGGTTCTATCAGATAATAACTGGGCTTCATTAATGTGGCTTATGATGAGCCACAGTCCTTTGGGGAGAGTTGTGAAAGCAGGTCCTTAGGTGTTCCTGATCATTTTTTAATGTAACGGTTATGAATGTAGAACAGGGAGAAAAGAATTATCAGAGACAACTTTAAGCTCTTTCTCAGAGTTTTGTTTCCCCAAACCAAAGCATACATCAGTCACTTCATAAAGTAAACCATATACCTTCAGTGAAATGGAAAAATAAATAAAATCCTGATTTGACAGATAGTGTATAAGAATGTCTGAGCTGAAATTGATGATGATCCACTTTGGTAGAAGTATATATAGGAGTTCATATCCAAAAGATCACTAGCTTGATTGTCCATAACCGGGTTCAATTTGTTTAGAGAGAGAAGACATTTAAAAGGTTTGTAAATTTTCCAATTGGGTTCAGCTATACTGATATGAATATTCAAATGAATTCAGTAAATATTTGTCAAAGTCTTCACTCAGATTACATTTCACTTCTTGAGTTATGTGGGCTATTTCTCATAGTATCTATATGAAACAAGAGCTTATGAGTGTGTAGTGAAACAAGTGTGTGTGAATGTGTGGGTTTATGTTTGTGAGTGTATGTGTCTGTGTGTGTTAAGAAGCATACACCAGGTAAACAGCTAAATAGTTGCAACTATGATTGAATTAAAACCCTTACAGATTCGCTTATAAGTAACTTGCATAATTTGTTCTATTCATGTAAGTATATTTTTAAATATGTGTAAGATAATTTTACCTTCTAAAGGCGATGCTTTTATATCTTGAGAATTTTGAGAAATACAGCTTTTGTTATGAAAATGGAATAATTTGTCCTGGGGAAAATAAACTTTCTTGAATACTCAACTGTAATGGAATCACTAAAGATCTCACAAGAGTTCCATTTTAAGTAAGATTTTAAATGCAAAGTAAGTCATTATATTTTAACAGCAGGTCATAGTTTTAAGTTTATATTTGCTTTTTTTGAGGGTGTATGGCTGTTTTCTTGGAACTAATGATCGCTAAATCAGCTTGAATTTAACATTTTCAGGCCTCAGGGTAAGAATAACAATCAAGACCCAAATAATATATGTTTAAGTATTTTTAAAATAAATCACGTTAACAAATTTGTAAAAAAAAAAAAAAGTAAGCTCTTTTCTACCACCCTGATGAATATGCTGGCCTAATAAAGCCCAGATTTGTCCTAGAATTCTTGAATCCTCAATATGAACTAGCATTTGATGACAAGGGTTGAGCTGGTCCCTAGCCTTAGCCGTTGGCAGGCAATTATCTGACAACATGAGAAACCTGTGGACACACATTTTGGATACTTCAGTCAACATGTCCAAGCTCAGTCCTCCATTGCATCTTAAGCAACTTCGTTCCATTGACCCTATGTGGAGGTGAAGTGCGCACATTTGGAACACTGTCCATTCTGAAAGACAGACCTCGTGAAAGGAACACAATGGACTTGGAAACTGTCTCAGAGTGCCCCAGGACAAAATTCTAGGTCTCTAACTATCACAGCATGATCTAAAATGTGATGGTGGTGTGAGTAACATCGACTTCGACTTACCACATCCCCTTGACCTTGAGAACTCTTTGCCCCCTGGGACAGCTGTCAAAGAAAATTACCAGATGGACAATAGCTAAGTGGCACTTTATTCAACATCATGGGAGGGGAGAAGAGAAGCAGCTGGTCTCAGCTCCAATCAGCCAGACATAGATATTTAAAAAGCACAAAAGTTAAAGGAAATGATGGACAGGAAAATTACTGAAATGATTTGGGGAAAGTATGAGAGAGAAGAGGAAAGGGGAAGTGGGAAATTATTGAGATGGTCCAGGGCAGGCAGAAGGGTCTCACAATGAGCTTACCGAAGAGGGTCAGGTCATTGTACACTCTTCTGTGTAACATTTGGTTTTATATTATTACTACATCTTAGGTATAATCTCAGGATGGGGTCTACTAAGGGAGATGACTTAGCATTAGGGAAGTGCACCCAAAAGTTTGGACAAGTCCCTAGTGTAAAATTTGGACAATTAGCAGAGACAACAAGGGCTTATTAAAAAGATCCACACACACCATATACAAAAATTAATGTAAAATTGATCAAAGACGAAAGCATAAGAATCAAAACTATAAAATTTTTGGAAGAAAATGTCGGGAAACAACTTCAGGAACTTGTGTTAAGCAACGGTTTCTTAGATTTTATACCTAAAGCCTGAGCAATAAAAGAAAATAAATAAATAAGTGGAACTTCAAAACTTTTGTGCATCAAGGACTTAGTCATGCAAAGGAAAAGAATGGGAACAAATATTTGGAAACCACATCTCTGATAAGGGTTTAATATCCAGAGTAAAAATAAATCCTAAAACTCAACAACAAAAGGACAATGTAATTTAAAAATGGGCAAAAGACTTGAATGGACATTTCTCCAAATAAGATACACAAATGGCTAATAAGCACATGAAAAGTTGTTCAACAGTATTAGCCATTAAGGAAATGCATCTCAAAACCACAATAGCATACCATTTCACACTCAGTAGAACAGATCCTGTTAACAAAATAAAAGAAAAGAGCAAATGTTGAAGGAGATATAGAGAAATAGGAGTACTCATTCATTATTGGTAGGAATGTAAAATGGTATAGGCTCCGTGCAAAACAGTTTTGTGGTGCGTCAGGATGTTAGGTATAAAGTTATCATATGACTTGGCAAATCTACCTCTAGGCAAATACTTGAAAGTATTGAAAGCAGGGACACAAACCTATACACCAATGCACATTTATCTACTTGTGCTAACAGATTGAAGCAACTCAAGTGGCCATCAGCAGATGACTGGATAAAAAAAAATGTGGTATATATATATACATATATATATATATATATATATGTATATATATGTATAATATATTCTATATGTATTATAGAATATTTTTCAGCTATAAAAAGGAAAGTTCTAATACATGCTATAATTTAGATGAACCTTCAAAGATGGACCTTGAAGACATAAGGTGGAGTGGAATAAGCAAGACACAAAAGAACAAATATTGTATGACCTCACTGAAATGAAATAATTAAAATATCCAAATTCCTAGTCAGAAACTAGAGAACAGGTTACCAGGAACTAGGGTAGGGGTAGGGAATGGGGAGTTAATGCTTAATTGGTAAAAAGTTTCTGGTTAAGCTGATGGCATAATTTTGGTGATACATGGCATACAACATTGTAAATGCAATTAACAACACTGAACTGTTATTTTAAAAGTGGTTAAGGGGAGACATTTAGGTTGTATATATATATATTTGAAATCAGGATAAAAATTTAAAGAAACCATAACATTGTACAACACAAACAGCAGACACTAATGTAAGCTATGGATTGTAGTTAATAGTATAATTATAATAATATTGTGTCATCAACTGTAACAAAAGTACCACACTGACTCAAAATATTAATAATAAGGAAAACTGAGTGTGTGAGGGGTAGAATATGGGAACTCTGTACGTTCTGCATGAAATTTCTGTAAACCTACAACTTCTCTACTTCAGAAAAAATTTCTTTGTTTTCAGAAAAGATTGAAGTCTCTCTTGTAGAACAGCGCAATTCTTCAAGGTTGTGTTGCCAGGTCCCTGATAAGCATCCAACCATTGCTTATAAAATCTGTGGAGTTCCAAAGGAAATGAGATAGCAGATGTGATGACTAAGGAGGTTTAATAACTTCAGTGACAGTGGCAGATGTCTCAAGTATCATGTGAGAGACAAAAACATGGCAATTTTGAATGCAGGAAACATACCAGATCCTTGAGAATTGCCCTGAGCTATCCCATAAGTGGAGAAAATCAAGCAAAAATGGAATCAAACCAACTATATTGGCTGCTTCTTTCTATTGATACTGTATTTCAGTAAACTTCCTTTTGAATGTCATTTACAAATGTGAAGCACTGGGTGCCCAATATTGCATATATATACCTCCTTGGGAGGCCAGAATATAATCTGATACCAATTGGTTTTGTAGGGTCACGTCACAGTATGTTATCCAGTGAGGTGATGAAGTGTCCCAGGTGATAGAGAGAGTTTTCTAATACCATCTGTAATTTTATATGATATTTTCCATCCCAGAGATGGCTACCCTGGTGACATAGTGTATAATACCAAGAACAGAACACTACATGAGTTTGGCCTAGGTTAATGGTTTTTTCCCACGATTCGTTTGGAGCTGTCTCTAGTATGACAAAAGTCTTTTGGACTTTGGAAGTATGGAAAAAGGCCATGAGAACCCTCATGCTTCTAAATTTTCTTTTTGAAATCTTATCACGAGTAGCTTTGGGGGAACAGCTTAGTTATATTGCAGAAACCAACAATTGGGTTGGTTCTGACAAATTGTGCCAGGTGTACCTTGCATGTTCTATACTCCCATGCAAAATAATGACCTTGAAGAGCATAATAAGGTACTATAATGTTTAAAGAATGGGATGTTGGATTGTATGTACAGTTGGGCTAAACTCCAAAAGGAGGTACATGGCAATTATCATATTCATTGTTAAATTATATTTTGGCCCCAGTTAATTAACAATTTTCTTTGCCTGATGTCTCAGTAGACCAGAAACTTTTACCTTGAGTGGAATACATTCTTTTATTACTGATATGTTTGGGTGCTTGGAGAAGAATGGAATCTTTGAAAGGAGTCTGGTCCCCACAGTATGTTCCTATTTCATGAAAAGTAAAATCTCGGTATACAGTAACTGAACATTTACTATACCCTAAGGGATAGACATTCTTATCTGCCTGATTTCACTAAAATACAATGTTCCTTGGATTAGAAAGTCCATATAATAATTCCAGACTCAATGACTCTTAATGCACAGCTCAGAGTAACTCCAGAAAGAAGATTTATCTGGGTGGGTATATCTGATGTTTCTTGTCAGAGCCAACTCTACAAGTATAAGTGTAAAGAGAATAACTTGCTTTGGAGCTAAGTTGGAGATGGGCATAGACCCACCAATTATCTTGAATAGTTTCATTTGCTATATGGTATGCTAGGAGGATGAAAGAAGTATGCTCATGGTAGAAGTATAAAGGACAGATAAATAGGAGACAAAGTTGAAAATAGTATATTATTGTGGATGGAAATCACATGTTGTAAGGATATAGGAAACAAATACAAATAACAAAATAGTTAGACAGCTAGAGAAGGGAATGATGTTAGGAATTCAAGACAGATCTTAATTCATGATCTTGTGTGAAAGATGGCCACTTCATGATGTCATCAACTTGCTCCAGATGTCCTGTGAAAATAGTCTTCTTCTGGTTGCCAGCTACTTCTAGAACTCCCAGTGAAGCCTCAGATTGAGGTCTTCTATTGGAGTTCTCTTCCAATTTGAATAGATTTTATGCTATTTTAGCTGTGAAACATAAATACAAGTTTGAACACCCTGTAATTTAATGGCAGTGTTAGCAATAAGTAAAACAGTATGAGGTCTTTTACATCTGGGTTCAAGGTTAGTTTTCTATAATGATATTTCCAAAATAACAAATCACCCACTTGCATATTATGCACGGGTCAATTAGGAGTTCAGATGGGAAGGCTACACAAAATTATGGGTTTTAGGAGTGGGTGTATTTAATTAGTCCCTGGCAGCATTTGTGACTGTCTAATTGGGTCAAATTTGAGTCCACTGCTAAAAAGGATGAATAAGGATTTCTCATAGACGCTTTCTCATCTTACTCTCATGAATTCAAAGGAGGATAGTTTATGTGGAGGTATAAGTGAAGACCTTGATTTCATGAGGACAGCAGGCAGTTCTTGTGGTCAAGGGAAGCCCAGTTTCTCAGTCAATTTATCTCATAGATTTAAGGATTCCATTAGTCCTCTTGATAGCACCAGATGAGTGGGAATAATAAGAGTAATGGAGTAATTGTTTGATATGCATTGCTCTTTGTTTTTCTTGAATGACTTTACCTGTGAACTGAGATCCCTTATTACTTGAAATGTTAGAAGAGACTTCAAATGTAGGAAGGATCTCCTCTAGAAACACTTCAACAACTAAAGTTGTAATAGTATTTTGACAAGGAAAGGCTTTCAGACGCTTAGAAAGCATGTGAATCAAACTAAACTAAACATGTGAATTAAACTAAATGCATATTTGTGTTTTGGGCAGTTGGATAAAATCTATTTGCCTTTCAAAGAAAGTTCTTGGTCCGGCCACCTCCTTTCCTTATTCCACTCTGCAGGTAATTCAGGGTTATGTTTTGGCAGATGAGGTAAGTAAAAACTGTATGATCTAAAATAAATGGTGAACATTTCAAACCATTGTTTCTTCTAAAGTATCTTTTGTTTTGTCCTTTCCATATTGTGTCAAATTGTGTAGGCTATACACAGTCTGCCAGGCAAGGGATTTAGTAACTGCCAGCTGACCATCTGGGTCTCTCCAGAGTCTATTGGGATGAACTATTTATCCAGCCTTTTCCCAATCAATCTTGCCTATCTCAAAAACCATTAATTGGGGCAGGCATATCTCAAATATAGCATCTTTAAAGGCATATTAAGAAAATGACAATGGAGATCATACCATAAGAGAGAGTACTCTCACCATATTTAAGTCTATATTGGGAAAAAGGGAAATGGGTGAATAGTACTGTGACTTTGAGATCTTATTAAGTGACTAACTTAGCAAATTCATTAGCCGATTTATTCCCTCTAGCTTAATCTGAATGTTCTGTGCTTTGACCTTCATTTTTTCATGACAGTGATCTGCCACAGTAATAAGAGCTCTGCTATTTATTATTTATTTAATTGGGAATACCATTGTCGATATGAAACTTTTTGTTTCTGTAACATCCCCAAATCATGCACAGCTCCAAAGGCATAGTGACTTCAGTCACTAGGAAGTTAGCCTTTTCCCCTTCTGTTGTTAAGTATGCCTGTGTTAGAGCAATCAATTTAGCTAGATTGATTTATGATTTGATGCATCTCGATACTTGAAGTGTTTGTGTGGATGAGGAAAGGCATATCCAGCTTGGAAAGTTATAACCTACCTGTGTAGAGAGAAGCCATTGACATAGAGGGTAAGGCCAACTTGTGAGAAGTGTGGGTGTGTGTTTGAGGGTGGCAGTGGATAAAATCTGGTTTAGGAAAAGTTAGCGTCCTGATTTCAGTTTTACAGTCATCAGGGGTTCTTTCATCAGATAAAAGGAGTAGAAGAGCAGGGTGAAGATTTTGACAGTGGTGAATTGCAATGTGTGAGAGATACAGTACCAGATTTCATAAGAGATGAGTGAAAGGCTGAAAACTGTTCTGTTTCAGTAAGTAATGAAGTTTTCACAATGTGGAGAACCTAGATATTAACAGGTGACCTAGAACTAAATCAGAGATGGTTTGAACCACCTTGGCAGTAGCAGACACTGCTTAGAGGTAGGAAAGTGCTGGGATCAGAGTTAGGCTGTATTATCTTGACAGTTTCTGGTTTCCATTATATTTTGGGGTCAATATGCCAAGGCCTTTGTTCTCTTCATTCATGTACAATCAATGAGAAGGGTGGAGCAATTGTGGAAACAGTAGCTATTCACACTATAAAGTGTCCTTTGAAGTCTAAAAAACCTTTTAGTTATCATTGCTTTTGGGGGGAGGGAAAAGTGTCTAATGGTAGCAGCTCAATGTGGGGACATGATCTTTCCTTCAGCTGAGTTATCAAGAGTAATTCATCTACACACTGAGTCATGGTGGAATCTTTGTAAAATTTGAAGTCCTTCAGTTTTGCATTCAGAATTCACCAGAAGTAGGTAGGGGCTTCAGTGAATCCTTGTGGCATGACAACCCAGGTATATTTTCAGCCTGTCCATGTGAAAGCAAACAGGTACTTGGGATATTGGTGGAGAGGGATACAAAAGAAAACTGAACACAGATTTGTTCCTGTAAAATAATGGGTAGTGGAGGGAATGTTTGACAGGATATTGTTAGGACTGGGTACTAAGGGACATCTAAGTTTAACAATCTTGTTAATAGATCTATGGACTTGCACTATTCAATACCCCTTCCCATTTGTTATTTTACTGTTAGGATGGGAGTATTTCAGGGGCAAAGATTATTGGAAATTAGAAATCTCTTTTCTAATAAGCCTTATATTATAGGCTGAGTCCTTCAAGCTCTTCTGGTTTATTAAGAATTGAGGGGTCTTGGGATGGGCCATAGATGATTCCATTTATGCTTTAACGGATTCTTGTATCCCATATATGTTCAGTAACAGTGGGAATTTTTGCCCACAAGGAAAGGGGAATCTGATAATAGGCCATTTAGATTTTCAGACAGTTGGATGCTAAGAAGAAAGAGAAATCCTGGAAAATCAGATAAAGCTGATAAAGGGCATATACGTGAAGGAGATGAGTTGGGAACTTGCAGAATGTGTCCTTTAGGGGCACAATTGATATTAATACCCCAGTTCCTGAGAAAGTGTCACCCAAATAAATTTACTGGTGTAGTAGGACTAAGAAAAAAGTTATGTTGGCAATCGAAAGGACCTATGGAAATATGAAGTAATTTAGACGAAGTACTTCATGGGGAAATTTATCAAAGCCCCAAACAGGTAAGGTTTGGGTGACTCCAAGGATGGGGGGGAAGGAATAAATTGGTATTAAGGGTGGAATAAGCTTCCCATGTCAATGAGAAGTGTAGTAGGATGCCATTCAACTTGCAATTTCTTCCTTGTAATTGAGTGATAAGTGAGTACATTGGATAATTACTTCCTCACAGGGTGTTGAATATTCCTCTCAAGAGGGAGGTTTGGGTACTTTCTTTTCCCTTTCTGGATAGACAAGTGGCCTTTTTCTTTGCAATAGCTACATGTATCCAAACTGATAAAGGTTTACCTCAAGTTAAATTTTTCATACTTTCCTAACTGATTTCATTGTGAGACTATGAGTTGGTATTGTGTGCTTTCTATATGTTTTGAGATACTATCTTCAAAATGTTGGGCTAGATTTGAAATTCAGATATCTTTGCATTTTGTCAGTTAACATAATATTTTTGTAATGTATCATAAAGCTCTGGTTTAAGGCCATTTATAAAGCTTGTGGCCAGAGCAGAGGCACCTGATGAATTAGTTCCAGCCCTGAGTTTTCCTTCCAGGTAGTTTCTAAATCTGTTTTTTACCACAGGCTCATCTTTTTGTTGTCTGCAGTTTTGAATGAATGGGCAATCAAATATAGTAGGCTAAATTTGGGGAATGGTTTCTATGTTTACTCTTAATTTTTTCATCTCTGATAGGATTTGAAAGTGGTTTGGGATCCTTTAAGGTATGCTGCAATGGTTATCCATTTAGCTTTTTAAAACCACAGGAAAGCATTTCTGGATCCTAAAAACTGAATGAGGTGACATAAATCAGGGAATCCTAGAGAATATATTCCTAAGAAAAGTTTAAATTGTTCAATTTTTTCCTCTTTGTTTTTTCTTTTTTTTTTCCCCTCTGTCTTTAATAATGCCATGGAGTTCAGACCAAGAAAATTTGGGCTAGAAAGTTATGTCTTCAATTGTTTTAGGTTAGGAACTGGTAGCTGAGCCAACCGAGGCTCTTCCAAAGAGGGTGGGGATACAGTGAATTTCATGTCCAAAGGGAACTAGAAAATAGATGGACATTCAAGGAGTAGATAAAGGAGGGTAGCATGAGCAGAAAATGGGATCTGCAATGGGATTTTGGAGCATAGAGGATTAATTGAAGCTTTGGGATCTGGAAGGATTTTTTTGCAATGGGTGAAGGGCCTCAATAGTGCCTTTAAAGGGCATAAAAAGGAAGTGAAATGGAGAGCTAGAAAATTTCTGAGAGGGCTATGAGGAAGGTGAGAGGAGGTCTGGAAATAAGTTATAACAGAAGGTCACACAGTTGTGCAGCCTTTCTGAGAACAGTACATCGCATGATGGTTTATCAATATGGCCTCATGTTAGGTAAGAGCTGAGGCTGGGATCAGTGGTGCACTAAGGGTAATGACCTAGCATTAAGGAAGTCTACATTAAAGTTTGGAGAAGTGGCAAGGCCAAGGGGAGTTTCTTGCAAAGATTCACAGGGAAGCAGGCCAGAGGAGGGCCAGAGTGGAACTCTCTAAATCCTAAGGTCCAGGGAAAGCTTCTTCTTTATCCAATTCTACAGGCATTACTTTATGAAATGTGTATTGATGTTAACTGTCTATTCCATGGACTGATTTAAATTTAATATCATTATACTGGAAGTATAAAGGCCTACAGATCTAAGGGGTCAGATTTTAGCTCATATTTAAAATTAAAATTCATATGTACTATTTATAAAATGCAAATCTACCATTTTTATGCAATCTAGGCATTAGATTACTTTCTGCATGAGTAGAATATTTCTTCCTATCAAGGCAGATGATGTTATATCATTATTTGTATTTAAGAAAAATAAACTTTTTGTATTCCCTTTGAGACTTTCTTGTTTCTAAGTAGACTATTTCCAGAAAAATTAAAGAAGAACTAAGCTTCATAATTCCCATTTTTTAGGCCCAAAGTCCTTTGGCACTCAATAGTCATTTAATGATTCCTCTGTTTCTGGAAAAAAAACCTACAACAATTAAGTAAATAATTAAGTAAATAAATTAAGTATTGTTGCAAGGAAAACACACCAATTCTATTTGCACTTTTCTTGAAATGATATATTTTTCAAATACGATATGCAGAATATATGATGCTTGAACTCCCTCATGAGATATTTCAAAAGTTTCTTGCTTTTATTTCAAGTTGCCATTAGAAGTAACTCATTTTTAAGATTGTAGTAGATTAAATGTTGTCCCTAATGAAGACATGCTCTTAATCTTAATCTGCATTCCTGTGGTGTGAACCCATTTGTGAATAAGGCCTTTATAAGACACATTATCCTTTAAGGTGAGGACTAATTTATAAACATTGTCTTCTACAATCCTATTTATATGTTGGCCAAACTGATTGAGGATGGGCTTCAATCTGTATAGATGGGGATCTCCTTAGGAGAGGAAATTTTAAAGTGTAGCCTAAGGAGTCAAAAGCCAGAAGTCAGCAGAGACTGGAAGAGCTACTCAAGGAGAAAGGTATTATCATGTGACAGGTGAGAGCTACAAGCCAAGGAACTCCACGGGTTTTGGCAAAGCAGTACCAGAAGACCACAGTCTTTGATCAGATGGCATGGTCTTGACAATGCATTGATTTTGGGACTTCGTGCCTCTGAAACAGTGAGACAATAAATTTCTGTGGTTAAGCCAATCAATCTGTAGTATTGGTCTTAGCACCTCTGTTGAACTAAGACAAAGACATAAATTTGTGGTATTTGTCATAGCAGCTCAGTTGAACCTAGACAAAGACATAAAAATGATTTCTTCATTGCTCATCTTTTTTCATCCACGATTGGTTAGAAATGTATATGCAATACCTTGTAAATTTGCAGCACACTACAATATATGAACAAAGCCAGTGGTTACCTGCCCTCAAAAACGTAGAGCATTCATAACCACTCGCAACAATGGGAAAAATATCTCATCAACAAAGGGCTGAAATCAGTGTGCTAAAATTTAATATAATGCACTTATTTTGAAAAGAGAATAATGTTGCATTTTAATAATTATTTGCTCCTTTGGTCCCTAAGTTTCCTAAAATGTATACTCCATTTGAAAAAATAAAAGTCCCCCCTGCTTTTAGCAGGTACCTAATGCAACTTGTTGATAAACATATGGGAAGTAAATGGAGAAAAGTTATAAAACTCTGTCAGCCTCATACGCATGGAGCATGCAGTCATATTCCTGAGAGCTTACTAGAGCTGTGGAGTTTGAAGATGCATTTCTTGAAAGAGATGCCTGGTGATTCTTCCCAATATTCAATCTCAATATCACCTTCTTATTTATTTTGCTGATGAAAATGGTTGAATTCTCATTCCTGGGATTTCAAAATGACTTGAAAATACAGAAAGTCTGTATGCTTGACCACTTCTCCATTCTTCCCAAAACCTAATGGAGTTGGAAAGGACAGAGAGCAAACTAACTTTGCGTGGATCTCCTCCTCCTCCTTGCTCATGATGGGGAGTGGCAACCTGTTGGTGGCTTACAAGACTCAAGTCTATAGAATGGAGACCAACACTGAAAATTAATATAACTGTGACAGTTTGGTGAAGAATCAACCACATTCATTGCTATCATTTCATTGTCTTCTCCCAAACATGTCAGATTATCTAGAGTAAAAGCTAATTGGAGTTCTCTTCATTTTGCCTTTAAAATGGAGACTATTTAAAATAACAGAGAAAAATCCTGATCTGACTGGGTTTCTGGATAATTGGTGCAAAATGATGCTACAAAATTCACAAACATTTCAGGGATCTGGCCATTATTGTATGAAAGACTTCAAAAGGAGATGATTTTTTATAAGAATGGCTGATAATAAGACCAACGACTCCATGTCTGTGTAGGAGCTACCTTACACGTTAGTAACTCTTTTTTTTTTAATGTGGGAGAATGCCTGTCTTGACATTAAAGTACCCATATTTGTATAAAAGCATCTCAAACTTTACCAATGTGGTGTGATCAAAGATATTATAAAACTGATTTAAAAAAGACATACTGGCTTTTCAGAATTTTAGAAATAAGAATCTGCTTTGAAAAAGCACTTCTCATATTTAAACACAAAATAAAATAACTGATTTGAGATATAAGTGGTTTTGGGGAAAAGTTTATAAACACACTCACACATATAAAAACATGCATTTATGCATTCCTGACTCTGAATATTATCCTTAAATAATGAATGTTTCAAGAATATATTCATGGGCAGAAAGAGACAACCATTCCATACGAAAAAAACTCAAAAGTTGTGGCATTTATCAAATTGAAGCTGCTCATTAATCTGACAAAGACAAAATGTGATTACAAATTAAACCATGCTTTAAACCAGTAATTTTAATTTCTAGCACTTAAAGCAAAGGAAAAAAAATAAGTATGTCTGTTCTACTGTCCTGGAAATTGGCAGTACAAATACATAATTATTGAAAACATGCCAAGAATATAGAACAGGAGTTGAGTAGTTAAAACAGATTTTTCAAAGCATGAAATGTTAAAAAGGGAAAAAAGCCAGCTTTTAGACTAGGCCTGTAGTCCCAATTTCTGAGCTGAAATGTGAAGAACCAAAATAAAAATCTCTTATATTTGCAAAAATCTTATGTAATTTTTCATATATATGTGTATTTATATAATACATATATCCACATACATATATCTTATTTTATACAGATATCATTATTTTAAAGTTGGATAATTTTGGTGTTCTTAATTTAAAGAGAATAAAACTAAGAGATGTAAAATACAAAAAAATTAGTGTTTTGCATTTTGTTTATTTTCTGCTTGAATTGGTGAATTGTGTTTTTGTAAGATTAAATTGTTTTGTAAGATTAAATTGTTAAAAAAGATTAATTTTTGTAAAATTAAATTAAAAATGACCAAAATGTTTGTGACTGCAAGTTTCTAAGTATTAGGTCCTGATATTATATAATAATCCCCAAGGAATACCATTATCCAGTTGGTAAAGGAGAAAATATGGCAACAAGTAAAATGGAGTTCATTTCAATCTTTCCTATCGTTGGTTAATGTTAGTTGCTAAATATCTAAGCATCATTAGGTAGATTTTACATCCCAGTTAATCTTTTCTTTTTGCATACACTTCTTATAGTAATGTTTACTTTCTAGTAACACTCCTAACTTATTTTTAAATTATTACATAATATCTGAGAATTTTCTAAATCTCAACAAGAGAAACAATTCTAAAACACTCTTTTCCTATTTTAGTTCTTTTTTAATGTCCTTCATTTTCTTATGTATAATTTTTTCACTTTCAGAACAGTAGTTTAAACATTCATTATTAACAGGTGAATTCCTTTAAAGTACTTACTCAAGATGTGTTGGGAATTTCTACCATTTAAAGCATTTTACATATTGGATGTGATTTTAATAAATAATCTGCAAAAGTGATAGCTTTGGGAATTTATACAGTGTCACATTTTCATCTCGAAACTTGTAAAAGATGGTGGAGATGAGAATGCTGCCATTTTTGAGAAGTCTATTAATAGAAGGATTACATTGCACAATAGTTAATATATTGAATGCAGAATTCAGCTAGCTGCATTTGAAATTATGCTATGCTACTTATCAGTGCCAAAATGGAGCAAATTATTTAATTCTTGTGTGCTTAGTTTTTGCCAAAATACTTCATAACTTTCTTATGAGGCCCACATAATATTCTTAGGACAGTGATTGGCACATCTTAAGAACTTAATACATAAACATGGATAATGGATACTGTTTTTAAAGATAAAATGGTTTATTTTATAGTTAGCAGTGAACCATGGCTACATATATGGAAAATGGAAAATCAACAATCAGATAAAGGAAACAAAACAGAACAAATCAAGAAAAAAAAGGAAAACACCCTAGTTTTTCTTGAAACACATTTAACCTGTATAACATTCCTAAAGTAAACAGTGTTTGTCAGCACAAAGTAATTGATGAAGTATTAAATTCCACATGCAGACCTGGTTTGTAGGTGTAATTCCTCTCTGTCAAATAGGTCTCACATTAAATAAGCAACTTGCCTGCCCATTTCCAGAGCTAATTTTGCAAGCCATAATCTAGCTTTATGTTTCACTGGACTGATGGTAATTAATATTTGGGAAGGGAATTATCACAAGATACTCCATTATATTCTACTCTTCTCCTTCTCATCTATACAGATAAGACAGAAATCACTTGAACAGAATAAAAGGATAAATACACTTACAATGCAAAATTATCGTATTGTGGAAATATTTTACATAAAATATTTTAAAATATTATTTTAAATAACCAGCAATCAGTCCAGAAATGAGTTCATATTTTAGCACATGTGCATATTAAAAGGGTATCATTGGGCAAATAAGTATACTACATAAAAGGTTCAAATTCTTTACATGAATGAGCTAACATAAGGCATTGACAAAATTAAATTATATTAAATTAGGTTGATCCATAGGATATTAAATTAAATATCCAACCTGAAATCATTTAATAAATTATTTACTATACAGAAATTGTGCAATAACTTTCTATAGTTACTATTCAGCATTACCAAAATTATTGTTTAAAAAAATGGAAAACAGCTGTGCTTTTACATGAGTGATGTATCTCTCAATGAAACAAGTTTTGTTCTCAACATCTGTGATGGTTTGTCCCCCAGAAAATCATGTTCTTAAAATAACTCCATTCCTGTGGATGTTGACCCATTGCAGGAAGGATACGTTGTGAGTATATTCTTAAGAGCAGGCGTGACCCACCTCCTTCAGTGTAGGCTTTAATTCTTTATAAGAGGATGAAGTTCAGACACAGATGAGAAAGCCACAGAAACCAGAAGCTAGATGGAAGCAATGAACCCTGGAAGAGAAGGGAGAGCCCAGAAGATACTGCCATGTGCCTTGCCACATAGGAAAAGAGTCTGAGTTTACCAGCAGACTGTCTTCAGGAAGAAGGTGTCATCTTGATGATGCTCAATCTGGATATTTGTACAGCCTCAGAACTGTACGCTTGTAAGTTAATAAATCCCATTGTTAAAAACCAGTCCATTTCTCGTGTATCGATTGCATTTCAACAGCCTAGAAAACTAAAACAACAATGTAGTAGCAACTCAGTCACCACCAAATTTTTTACCCTTGGATAGAAAGAGAAAAGATAAATTAGGTTACATTAACTCATTGACTCCAATTCTTGTTTGTTCCTGTATTCTTATTTTTTCTACCAATATTTGCAGTACCTCTAATGACAAGAAGTGGAGTGAATTTCCTTTTCTTTGATTATGGGCTCAGCCATATGGCTGAGCTAATAAACTCTTGCAGCGTCTTGAAATATGCTTGATAAGTGAGGATGCTCATTTGAATTTCTACTCTTACCCTCAGAAGAAATTGTCCTACCTAGCTCTATGTCCTCTGAGCAACACTATCCAAAAAAAAAATTGTCATAAGAAGTACAGCCCCAACCGGTCTCAAAGGTGTAAGAAATGATTGACAATTATTTTTGTCATCAAGATTTTTGAAATGTTTTGGTTACCTAGACTAACTGAAATAGTCAACATTATTTTTAACAGTTAACTCTCTATGATCTTACTACCTTTTTTCAGACCTATGAAAATGGCTCAAAAATGCAATCAGATTTGTTTAAAAAAAAGGCAAAAAAAAGATAAGTATGAACAAAACTTTAACACTATAGCAGTTGTCTGACTTTCATTCCCTTGGAAAAATCATATTAATATGAAAATATAAAAGGAAATGAAATTTTCAAACTGCCTTTGACTTTGCCTGTCTTAAAAAGTATTAAAAACAGCAGGCATCATCATAAGATGGTTAAATCAGTGACATTTTTCAGACCACAAAGAATCACTAAAGGAGAATTGGAAGGAGCTCTTGATTTTAATTACCTCTGACTGAGATTGTTTCAAACATTTGTAGAATTACTGGCTTTAGTAAAATTGCAAAAAGTAAACTAGGAACCACATGCTCATACATTTCTCTTCTATATCACTGAACCTAAAACATATTTGAAAAGGGATATTATATAAATAGATGATTTACTGTTCTTTTCCTGTCTGAATTCATTAAATGCCATCTTTCAAATTTTCTTGTCCTCTTTTTTAATATATATTTTGCTTTCTATTCTTAATATTCTAAATTATAAAACTTCTATAAGACCATAAGAGACTATAATTAAAGTAAAAATAAAATAAACTCGAATTACTTCTAATATAGAAATATCATTTCAGGAAAAAAAAAATCAAGATAGTAATTAATTGATTTCCTGACTGACTTATGTCTAAAACACTATCCATGAATATGGAAAAAAGTTTCTAAAGCTGATAAATCATACCACTACATTGTTCTTCACTGCAAATGTATAAATTTTTTAAAATACTATTTAAATAAATATTATTATTCCATGACCTAGCATGGAACTAAGTGCAGTCCATTCCTCAAATTCAATTCAATGTCATGGTTTATGTAGGAAAAAGTGGAACAAAGAAGTCAAAGTTATGTTGGTAATGACTCCACAAAAATGATGGAGGAATGTGGAGTAAAGCCTCTACAAAAATGATGTCTATGGTAATCCTTGAGACATATGAATTTGTAGTTTCACGTAGCAAGGTGGAAATAAGGTTGCAAATGAAATTAAAGTTGCTAATCATGTGATCTAAAGATAAGGAGATTACCCTGGATTATCTTTGTGGGTCTGATGTAATCATAAGTGTTCTTAAAGTGGAAGAGAGAGGCAAAAGGGTAATTGGAAGAGTGATGTGCCGTAAGGAAGCCTCAACTGGACATAGCTGGTGTATTAGTTAGAGTTCTCTAGAGAAGCAGAATCAACAGTAAATATTTGTAAATATAAAATTTATAAAAGCACCTCATGTAACCATGGGAATGTAGAGTCCAAAATTTTGCAGGGCAGTCTGTGAAGCTTATGACTCCAGTGGAGGGTCTGGATGTACTCCACAGGAGAGGCTTGTCGGCCAAAGCAAGAAGAAAAGAGAGCCTCTCTCTTCTGAATTCTCCTTAGAAGGTTTCCAGTGATGAGATAAGCATCACCCCTTGGCTGATTACAAATGGAATCAGCTGTGGATGTAGCCAATGTGATCATGATTTAATTCTATGAAATGTCCTCATAGCAACAGACAGGCCAGCACTTGCCCAACCAGACAAACAAGTACCACCACTTGGCCCAGTTGATGCATGAACCTGACCGTAACGGCTGGCTATGAAGATGGAAGGCAGGCATGATCCAAGAAATTCAAGCAGCTTTGAGGAGCTGGTAAAGTCTCTCCTTTAGAGTCTCTGGAAAGGAATGTAGCCCCACCTACCCAGTGATTTTAACCCTTCATGACCCATTTTGGAATTTTGACTTCCAGAATTGTAATAAAATGAACCTGTGCTGTGTTAATCAGCCAGATTTATGATACCTTATAATAGCAGAGCTAAAAAACTAATGCAGGTACTGATAAAAGGAGACATCATACAATTCAGGAGGATAGAGAGAGTCGCTTGTGTAGGGGTGGAGGAGCAGGCCTGGAAGAACCATTGTAGAACACACCCCAGATACCTAATCTTGAGAATTTTAAAGAAGTACAGTGTGTGACAAATTGAGAAAATATGGCCATGTCATTAGAATGATTCTGTTCTTTAGAAAGAGGTGGTACTTTTTAATGTCAAAGAACTGTGACATTTTGTAAATTAATGTTTCTACCTTATGAGAGTAAGAGTAGGAGACAACACTATGATCAAGTTCTGAGCACTTGGATTGTTTCATACTGTTGATTAAAAACAAATCTTCAATGATCCAATCCTGATAACATTAAATGTGTGAGATAAAATGCAGAAACATTATTTGACTTTTTCACATAATGCTATAGAGCCCGTAAGTCAGTGGAATTCACTGACCAACCTGTACACAGAAGTACTTATATATTTACGTGTTTTTTTGGGGGGGTGTGAGGGACAGGGATGGGGACTATAGATAAAAAGTATGGGGCAGTTACTCTGTGACAGAGAGAGGAAATGAATCCATGGAAGAATGAAGGGGCTTGAATGCATTTAGGACAAGGAGAGCAGGTATACAAGGTAATTTTGCCCCAGATTGGGTCAAATCTCTCAGGGATGTCAATGGACTCCCTGGAAAAATGGCAGGCACTGAAAACATGGTTATAGTTGTTATTGTCTGTCTTTTTCTGCGGAAGAAGGTGTTCTTACCTAGCATCATCAACTCCATGGTCCAATTGTATTTAAATGGAATCAGGACTACCTACATATTTATTGGACCCAGTGCAAAATGAAAATGCAAGTTACCTTGTTCAAAAGTTATGAAGAATTTTAAGATGGAGACAACAGTGAATTAAATTAAATACAAGGTCCTTGTGTCCTTGTGACCGGACAGTTCACATGTCCATGCTGTTGGCCCTGAGAGGAATGAGACATATGGCTTGTATAGGTTGAGGTGGTAAAAAGACTTGAAATAGCTGCCTCTCCTCTTCCCCTTACACCCTTTTTTCTCCTCTAGACCCTGGTATTTTCTTCTCCTGGTTTTACTGCATACTGAACTGAAGATTGGAAGGCACTAAGAAAGGAGAAGTTTTTGTTTTGATTTTCAAGGTAATTACATTGAGGTGGTTGAACCCTGTTGTTGATTCCTTGGTATGGGGAGCCTATGCAAAATGAGCTTGTTGGCTGAGTCCTGATGAGAAAGCAACTACTGAGACAGCAATCACTGATGGTCAGTTTAAGCACTTCAGTCCCAGCCATTGCTTTGAATTACCAGCACAAATTAGAGACATCAACAGTGACAGCAGCAGAAGGATGACCAAGGGTGAGCTGAACTTCTTTGGATGAAGAAAACCTGTGTAAAATATTTCGTTCATATTTTCATGTAGAATGAATTTAATTATATTATTTGTTACATGTTTAAAAATATTGAACAATATTCTTAACTTCTTTGTTGTTCTGATTTAAGGGGATTATATAATCTGAATGGATGACTGGGTAATCAGAAAATCCTCATATAATAAAATATATAATGATGGGTGTTCTAGTTTGCTAGCTTCCGGAATGCAACACACCAGAGATGGATTGGCTTTTAATACAAGGGGATTTATTTAGTCAAAAGGGCATAGCTCTTCAGAGGAAAGGCAGCTAACTTTCACTGAGGTTCTTTATTACGTGGGAAGGCACAGGATGATTTCTGCTGGCCTTCTCTCCAGGCCTCTGGGTTCCAACAACTTTCCCCAGGGTGATTCCTTTTTGCATCTCCAAAGGCCTGAGTTGAGCTGCGACTGTTGAGATGAGGTATGCTGAGCTGCTTGGGCTGTGCTACGTTGACCTCTGTCATTTAAGCTTCCAGCCAACTAAATCAAACATCATTCTTTGCAGCAGGCATGCCTCCTAGCCAAGTGCAGATGTAATCAGCAACAGATGTGGTTCATATGCCATTGGCTCAAGTCCGCAGCGAAAGAACAAGGTACCTTCACCTGACCAAGTTGACACCTGATCCTAACTACCACAATGGGTGAAGTAGAATAAACATTTTTAAGTGAATACTTGCAATTACAGGAGAGTAAGGGAAACAGGATAGTGAACATGAGAGTTGTACTAATGTCTGATACTCTGCAGTGGGTGGCCTCCTAGACATCAAGGAGTTGGATATCTGTAGTTACATGAGCATGGGAGAATAAGTATTGCTTTCTTGTCAAGTTGAACAAATAAGGTGTGAGAATCCCACAGAAAGACAAGAATCCTGAGAAGTATTTAAAACATAAAATAAAATACAGGTCAAATTAAAAACGCACATAGAAAAAATATCTTGGCTTGAATACTTCAAAATTCAACATCACCCATATAGGTTTGTACAGAAATGTATTCTCCTACAACTACTGGGTAGATATTTAACTGGTGAAAATTATTTTGTTAAATGTCACTGGAAATTGATGTAAGGGCATAAAATAAGTGGATAAACATTCCTTCAATAAAATCTACTATATCTTGCAAAATTCAGTGAGTCTGTGGCATGTGAGCCATGATCCACTGTCTTTCTCTACTTCCCCATGCTCTGTGCTATACAAGCTGTACTCCAGATGTTTTGATCTCGGTGGGCACTGCCACGATCAAGGAAGCTCTCTATCCCCAATTCTTAGTCTAGGGCTCGAGTTTTACCCCTGGGAGGACAGGCTGCTGGCATTTCATGAGCTCCACCACCAGCACTGATTTTAAGAAACTCTTTTGACATGGGTGTGGTTAAATGCCCTGCATTAATATGGCAGAGCTCTGTCTCCAGGCCCTGCAGACCAATAATACTGAAGCTCTGGTAGCTCCTACTTCATTTTGCTCAGAGAGAGGAAGGTCAATACTAAGAGGGGCAAGCTTAGAAGATGTGGGTCTATCCACCCCATACCAGTTCCTGCTTATTCAGTAGGATTGTCACTCTGGGAGAAGAAGCTATTGCCCACAACCCCAGCTCCTGTACATTGATACAGAGTTTCTTTCCATTTAGAGAACTAGCTATTAGTACAAGGAGATCCACCACTCTGCCAGAGGGAATGTTATATGTAACAGAGTATGAAACGTGATATGCCTAAAGACATTGTCAAAAACAATAGAGATCTTGATGGAGAGCACCTAAGTGAATCCTGGTAGCTCTATGATAATGGTGGCAACAAGTGAAATAGCAGAGGAGCATGAAGTTTAACAGCAAGAACTAGATAATGTACAACTAAGAAGAACCCTGCAAGGGTAACAGCAAACACAGAGGTTTGGGAAAGCTGTGCATGCAAAAGGCTGCATCTACTCTGATGGACCCATCAAAGAAAGGAAGAAGCCTCATTGGCACGAGGGCCTAAGGTCAACTTCTGATGAAACATTGGGTGAAAGTAAGTTACTCCTAAACAGAGATAATTCCCAGACACCCAAACATAAAGAAAGAAAATCATACACAACTCTAGCAATCTGTAAAACTGTCTGTTGGCTCAGGTGCTATTGAAGCAAGGTGTTAAACATTGTCTGAATGTGAGAAAAAATGTTAACTCCCTGCATAGTGATAGTTGCCTCAGCCACACAGACATCCAGCAGTAAAGAATGAAAAGCTAACTGGCTAAAGGGGCTTGACCAATAAGTGGCTTTTCTGACCCAGTGGTAGTACATAGGTTTCCAGGTTAAAAGGTCACACTATGAAATAGGATCTGAGCAGATGAATAAGGCAGTAAATCACCGGGGAAATGGTACTCACAGAGTTATTTGAGCCAATTCACTGAAAAATGAAGCAATTAAATAATGAAACAACAAAAAATAAACCACCCCAGCAGGAGGGGTAGTCAGTGACAACAGTTGCTATAAGATAGTATTTAAAATGTCCAGCTTAAAGAGAAAGCTAAAAAAAAAAAAATTGTCCAGCTTGTGACAAAAAGTTTCCAAGACTTGCAAAGAAGCAAGAATATATGAATCATAGACAGGAAAAAAAAAATCAAAACTCAAGCACTAGAAAAGTGCTTAGAGAGAGCCTAGATGTTGACTTTAGCAAACATAGTTCAAAACAGGTATTATAAATATGCTCAGAGAACTAAAGGAAATGCTGTCTAAAGAATTAAATATAAGTGTTGATAATGTCTCATCACATAAAAAATGTCAATGAAGTGATACAAATTGGAGAACAGGAAAAAATGGAAATTCTAGAGTTGAAATAAGAGAAATCAAAAGTTACAAGAAATGATTAAGGGTATCTTTGAACAAAATCAATTGCTTTTAGAAAAAATCAGCAAACTTCAAGATAGAACAAAAGATATTATGCATCTATGAAGACTAATGAGAAAGGGTAATGGAGAAAACTGAATGGGAGCACAGAGAAATATAGGTCACTATTAAATGCACACATATTGAGTGTCCCAGACAGAGAAAAGAGAAAGGGAAAGAAAGTATTCAAAGAAATAATAGTTGTAAACTCAAAAATGTGATGATTAACAGTAATGAATACATCTAGGAAGCTCAACAATTTCCAATTAGAATACAAAGAGATTCACCTCTGACATAGCATAATAAAAATGCTTAAAGAAGATAAGAGAAAATCTTGAAAGAAGCAAGGGAAAAAGTACTTCTTAGGTACAATGGAATTCCAAGTTAAGAGCTCACCTCATGAGAAAACTATGCCAGAAAGCAGGGAGATGATATATTTAAAGTGTTGCAATATTTAAATTATGTCGATTGTGGATCTTATATCCAACAAAACAATTTTTTAGAAATGAAAGAAAATAAAGACATTCTCAGATAAACAAAAGCTGAACGTGTAGGCTGACCCATGTCACAGGAAAAAACTAAAGGAATTTCTTAGGCTAGAAAGCATTTCAAACACATACACACACATATACACGCAAAAGAGTCCCAGCAAAGGTAAAGGTTATTATGTAATTACCTAGAACAGCAGTATAATTGCAAATTTCTTCTGCTTCTTCCCATAACTGATTTTAAGAGCAATTGCATGAAACAGTATGTATAAAATTTTATTGTTGAGCATATAGCACATAGAAATGTAATATATTTGATAATAACAGTGCAATGGAGGTGGGTGGGAAAATACATTACAAAAAAAGGAATTTATGCCAGATAGTAACTAGAAACTACATGGAAAAAAAATTAAGAGAACTAGAAATGTGAGGTAAGAAGAATAATATAAAAACTCTAAAACATTACTTCCCTTTAGTCACTCTTTGTTCAAAAGCATAAGATTAGATAAACTGGTAATTATTATGATGTATTGTTGGCATTGTTACAAATGTAGACCTAATATGCATGAAAATTCAAAAGGGAGAGAGAGAATGCAACTATATAGAAATTTAATTTCTGACTTTCATTGGATACAAGTCAGTATAAATCTGATGTAGGTTGGATAAAGTTAAGGTGCATATTGAAAGTAAGTGGCAAGCACTAAGAGAATGACAACAAAATATTTATGAATCATTAAATGAATTAAAATGTTACACCAGAAAACATATACTTAATACAAAAGAAGCACTATAAGAGGAACAAATAGAAGATACAAATTCAACCATTTTGATAATAGTATTAAGTGTGAATGGATTGAACAATACAATAGAAAGTCAGAGATAATGGATTTGATAAAGGCAAGATCCAACTATATGTTATGCATCAATCAGGGTTCTCTGTAGAAACAGAGCAAATAGGAAATATATGTAAATATGACATTTATAAGTGTCTCATGCCACTATGGGGATGCGAGAGTCAAAAATCTGTAGGGCAGGTCATGAGGCTGGCAAATCGGATGAAGGTCCTTGAAATCCACAGAAGTGTATGGCTGGCTGAAGAAGTGAAAATTCTTGTTCCCCTTAAAAAGTCTTCAATCAGTTGGATTAAATTAAGGTGATTGAATTATTTCCTTGCAGAGGACACATCCTTAGCTGATCATAGAAGTAATCAGCCAAAGATGCAATCAACTGATGGATGATTTAAAAAAACAGCCTTATGGTTTATTAACCACCCATGAAACATTCTTGCAGAAATGGTTAGGCCAGGTTGCCTGACTAGACAATTGGGCACCATCACCTGGTGTGTTAGTCAGGATTCTCTAGAGAAACAGAACCAACATGAGAGATTTGTAATTTGAGATTTGTAAAGTTTTCTTTTCAACTGACTGATGATTTAATCAACCAGTCATAAAATATTCTTGCAGCAATGGTCAAGCCAGTGCTTGCCAGACCAGACAACTGGAGCAATCATTTGGCCAAGTTGACACCAGAACCTAACCATCACAGTCCACCCCATGTTAACTTGGTAGCTATACACATCACCTTGAAATACACAATTTAAAAATAGAATGCAATAACAGACATATGTTTGGCCTCACAATATTCAACTGTCCTGCATATGACTGGAAATGCACTACATCTCTCCAGAATAGTGTGCAAGTCCTTAGGTAACATTCAATCTTAAATTTCATATCCTATGACTTAATTACTCTAACATGAACAATACAACTTAGGTCATATGATAAAAGAAAAACAAGATATTTGCTTATGTACAAATTCAAATATACGCATAACAAAACAGGGAAGAAATACTCATACAACCATAGCCCTTGTTTTTGTAACTGGTCATATGACCATAGCTCATATTTATCACTACCTTCTTCTATTTCCATTTACCCTCAGCTGGCCATGTTTCTTTCTCGTTGTGGGGGGAGGGTGACCTAGACTTTCATTCCTGAAGTTTCTGGGCCATTGGTAGTTCTGCCTGAATTGGGTTGTTGCAGTTTTTCCATTGACCTTTATCACAGGGCATGGTAGTACTAAGAGTTGCCCAAGGGGATCACCTGTATTCTAGGAACCTCTTCTTTACCTCCAATATGTAGTTGCAGTCCCATTTCCCTTAGGGAGTCAGAATTAATCATCCCAAGTAGAACAGTAATACCCTTCCTTGCCTGTTGATTCAAAGGAATGAGAAGCCGTAAGTGGCCAGGTGGCCATATTAACTTCTAGTTCAACGGAATCAGTGTTGTGTCTCCTGGTAGGAGCACTCCTTTTGGGACTAAGACCCATAGACCAGAAGAGCTTAAGGTTGCAGTTACAGAACTAAAAAAAAATTCTAGTAGTGTACTCAGGGTGATAGTATGTGGTACCACTTCCATTTCCACCCCTTGATTCCCAAATCTGCTAATCCTGCTATGGGAGAAACAACACCATAGATTTAATACTGATTCAGAGCATACACAACCTTCTGGAGAACTCCGCCCCATCCTGCAAGGTATTTCCACCTAGTTAGTGCTGTAATTGGGTTTTCAATTTGATCAGTCCAGCTGTCTTTGGTTGATGGAGAATATGGTAAGCCCAGAGAATTCCACAAGCATGTGCCCATTCCTGCACTTCTTTTACTGTGAAGTGCATTCCTTGATCAGAAACAATACTGTGTGGAATACTATGATGGTGGGTAAATAATTCTGTAAGCCACATATAGTAGTTTTGGTGGAAGCATTGCATTCAGGGAAGGCAAATCCATATCTGGATTAAGTGTCTATCCAGTTAGAACAAATCGCTGCCCCTTCCATGATGTAAGTGGTCCAATGTAATCCATCTGCCATCAGGTAGCAGGCTGATCACCTCAAGGAATGGTGCCATATCTGGGACTGAGGGTGGGTCTTTGCTGTTGGCAGATTGGGCACTTAGCAGTGACCAGAGCCAGGTCAGTCTTGGTTAATAGAAGTGCATCTTGCTGAGCCCAAGCACAATCTCCATCTCTGACACTGTGTTTACTTTGTTCATGAGCCCATTGGGTAATGGCAGGAGTGTCTGGGGAAAGAGAATGACTTAGATCCACAAAATAGGTCATCTTTTCCACTTGATTATTAAGGCTTTTCTCTGATGAAGTGACCCTCTGGTGAGCATTCACACAGGACACAAATATCTTCATGGATTTTGTCCACTCAGAAAGGTCTATTTATATAACTCTTCCCCAAATCTTTAGTCACCAGTTTTCCAATCATCCATTCAAGTCCCTGACTATCCAGCCAAACCTTTATCAATAGCCCATGATTCAGTATTCAAATGCACCTCTGGCTAGTTTCCCTCCAAAAAAATGAACAACCGGGTAGACTCCTTGAAGCCTAGTAGGGAGAAATTCCTTCACCACTGCCCTTCAAGGATTTCCCAGAAAGGGGGTGTAGTGCTGTCCATTTTTGGGTGTTATGTCTATAACATGCAGAATCATTTGTGAAGCAGGCTCAAATTTTCCCTTCCTAAGTCAACTCATTGTAAGGAATTCCCCAAGAGACCATAACTCTGGGCTGGGAAAGGTGGTAATGTGGCAAGAGTGACACTACTGGGCATTTGGTAACTTCCTCATGTAACTTACTTGCAGGACCTGCTCGAGCCCTAGCTCTTATATACTGTGCTGGTTTGAACCAACTATGTATTCTAGAAAAGCCATATTTTAATCTTGATCCAATCTTGTGAGGACAGCCATTTCTTTTAATACTGATTTAATATTGTAGGGTGGAAACTTTAGGTTTCTCCACAAGATGTGGCATGACCAATTTTGTGCATGTGACCCTTTGATTAAATGGGGATGTGACTCAATCCATACAAATGGGTCTTGATTAGTTTTCCAAAGTCCTTTAAAAGAGGAAACATTTTGTAGAAACCTCAGAGGTATACTCAGGTTTAGGCATTTGGAATGCAAATGCAGAGGCTTGATGAACAATTGCTATAGATCCATAAAGAAGACCCAAATATTTGAAGATGCAGGGCCCAACAGATGTTGCCATTTGCCTTCCCATGAGATACTAAGCTGGCCAGAACCCAGAGGGCAACCTAGAGGAGCCAAGTGAAAGTCCACAGATGCTTAGAGAGGAAACCACCGGCATCAGAATCTAGAAGAAATGAACCAGGAACAAGGACCAGCAGAGGCCAGCCACATGCATTCCAAGATCAGCCTTCCTAGACCCAGGGTACCTTTCTCTGAATACCTCAGTTTTGGCATCTTTATGACCTTAGAACTTAGAACTGTAAACTTGTAACTTATTAAATTCCTTTTTTAAAAACCATTTCCATTTCTGATATATTACATTCTGACACCTTTAGCAAACTAATACATATACCATTTCTATTTTATGATGGAGTGCTTCTAGGTATGCCCAAATTTATGGCTTGGTGGGTTAGAACACACCCATCTCATGATAAAGGCAACAGAGATTTCATGGTAACTTAGTGGCCCATGGTTAAGCATTCATTCTCTACTAAGGCCCAGTAGCAAGCCAAAGGCTGTTTCTCAAAAAGAGAGAGTAGTTATCTGCAGAAGATGGTAAGACTTTCCTTCAAAATCCTAAGGGCCTGCATTGTGATTCTCATATAGAGACCTGCCAAAGGATCTAGACAGTAGAGATCCTGTCAAAAGATATCTATTTGCAACTGACACATCCAGCACCACTGGATCTGCTGGATCATATGCCCAAGTTATAGAGCAGCTTGCACAGAAAACTGGACCTGTCACAGAGCCTCCTTTTGTTCCAGTCCCCACTCAAAACTAGGAGATTTTGTGTCACTCGGTAAATGGGCTGGTATAACACACTCACATGTAGAATTTGTTGTCTCCAAATTCCAAAGAGGCCAGCTGAGTATTTTGTCTTTTTTTTTTTTTTTTGGTTGTAGGAGTGGCCAGATGCAACAGCTTATCCTTCACCTTAGAACAGATATCTTGACATAACCCACACCAATGCATACATAGAAATTACACTGAAGGGGAAGGCCCCTATATTTTTCTATGATTTATCTCCCATCCCCTGCCATGCAGATGCCTTACTAATAAATCTATAATAAATCTAGAATAGTTGCTACTTCTTGCTCACTAGGTATAATCAGCATGATATAATCAATATAATTGACAAGTGTGATGTCTTGTTGGAGGGAGAAAAAATCAAGGTCCCTGCAGATAAGACTATGACATAGGGTTGGAGAGTTGATATAACCCTGATGTAGGTTAGGTATACTGATGGCCTTGCCAGCAGGAAGCAAACTATTTCTTATGGTCCTTACTAATAGCAATTGAGAGAAAAGTGTTTGCCGGATCAATAGCTGCATACCACGTACCAGTTGATGTGTTGATTTGCACAAGTAATGATACCACATCTGGAACAGCAGCTGCAATTTGAATCACCACCTGGATAAGTTTGTGATTCTGCACTGTCATCCTTTAAGACCCATCTGTTTGTTCACATAGGCCAAATAGGACAATTGAATAGGGATGTGGTGGGAATCACCACCCCACATCCCTTAAATTTTTAAGAGTGGCACTAATCTCTCCAATCCCTCCAGGAATCTTGTATTGCTTCTAAATTAATATTTCATTAGGTAGGAGAAATTCTAGTGGCTTTCACTTGGCCTTTCCTACCATGATAACTCTCACTCCTTGAGTCGGGGAACAAATATGGGGATTCTGTCAGTTGCTGAGCATGTCTATTCCAATTATGCATTCTGGAACTGGAAAAATAACCACAGAATGGCTCTGGGAACCTACTGGACCCACTGTGAGATGGACCTGAGCTAAAACTATATCGATCACCAGACCTCCATGAATCCCTACTCTGCCTGGTGGACCAGGGTGACATTTTAGGTCTCCTAGAATTAGTGTCACTTTCAAGCCAGCATCTAATAATCCCCGAGTTATGTGATCATTTCATCTTACTCTGTGCACAGTCACCCTGGTAAAAGGCCATAGATCTTGAAGAAGGCTGTGAAGAAGGTTAACTACACATTTTTTACAATGTAAAAGTGTCCTTCTCCCAGGGTGCCTGGCCTTTCTCTCATTCAAAGGGGCTCTGCATCTGTAAATTGTCTCAAATCTGGAAATTTATTAAGGGGCCATGAGTCTCCATTTGTGTAATTCAAGTTAGATTTCTTTTCAGAGGACCTAAAATTCTTCTGCTTATACAGCTGAAACAAGAACTTAGACTGCCTATCTATTTTACTTCTAGGTACCTCATCATGTAATAGCCAATACCATAGGTCTCTGCAAGTCAGAGTATTTTGACTATTGCTTTGAGTCTGCTGTCCATTTTGGCAGCCATGCCCCCCTTGTCTTGGTGATTAACTGTTGTCACGTTGCTTATGCCACCTCAGGATCTGATCATCCCCATTGTGCTTAAGGATTACAGCAGTTCCTGCAGTAGTATCAGGGATGATGGAGCTAGTCTCCCAAATTTATTCCTCAATGTCATGGTAAAAGGTGTGTCCTTTGGACATTTCTGAGATATGGGAGTAGGTCTTCCATGATAAATCTACTCTAACATTCTAATCTCTCTAAGTTTATGTAGCCCATCACCTACATTATACTAGGGAAGTTCTGGCCTATTGAACTCAGATAATGTCAGCCACTTTTCAATCCATGTTTCAGCAAACCCCCCCCCCAAAAAAAAAGCTGTTAATGCCCTTTCTAACTTCTTCTAGTCAGTAAGCTGTTGAATTGCAATATACCAAAACTGGAATTGCTTTTAAAAGTGGGATTTATTAACTTGCATGTTTATGTTTGAAAGCTGTGAAAATGTCCAAATTAAGGCAAGGCTATAAAAGTGTCCAAATTAAGGTATCCAGGGAAAGATACCTTGACTTAAGAAGGCCGATGAGTTCAGAACATCCCTATCAGCACATGGCAACATCTGCTAGCTTTCTCTCCCGACTTCTTTTTTTCATGAAGCTCCCCCATGGGGCATTTACCTTCTTCATCTCCAAGGGTCTCTGGCTCTGTGCACTCTGTCAGTTCTGGTGGCTCTAAAGTTTTTTCAACAATGATTCCCTCTTAAAGGGCTCCAGTAAGCAACCCCACCTTGAATTGGTGGAGACACATCTCCACGGAAACCATCTAATCAAAAGTTACCACCCACAATTGGGAGGGTTATATCTCCATGGAATCAATAAAAATGATTCCGCCTGGCACTACTGAGTGAGTATTAAAGGACATGGTTTTTCTGGGGTACATAATAGCTTCAAACTGGCATGCCTCTGAAGTTACAGATTTGAATGAAAAATCTCTGCTTAGTGGGCCCATATCAATAAATTCAGCCTGATCCAGTTTAATATTCATTCCACCATTAGCCCACACCGTTAATATCCATCCCCACTCATATTCCCCTGATTTCTGTCTATATAAGTTGGATAAGTCATGCAGATCTTTTGAATATAGCATACCTCCACATGGGTCACACTTCATATCTCACCTTTTGGGGCCTATTGGGACTTTAGTCTAGTTATAGGTCTTGAAGGAAAGAGGGTTGGTGGGAGTGGGTCATGAAAAGACTTACAAGTTTTTCTCAAGTCAGTTACCTCAGGGCATTCCATTTCTGTTTCATTTGTGGAAAAAGAAATAATTGCTCCAGACAGAGGAGTGAAGGCTGTTTCCTCAGAGGTGGTAGTTACAGGTTTAGTTGGCACTGAAGGGTTAATCTCTTTAGGTGGAGGTTGAAAGGCAAACTCTTTGGGTTGGACTGGAGAACAGAAGCTTATTTCCTCAGGGCAGGGTGAATGTCTGAAAGCTGTTCCCTAGGGAAGGATGGAGATTAGGTGGCTTTTTCCTCTGGATAGACCATTACAAGTCTAACTAGCAGTGACTCAGCAGAATCCAGGGTTTCCTTGTTCCCATACCAAGTTTGAGGCTCCCTGTCTTTTCCAGTCAAAGCCTGTACTTTAACAATAGACAACCTGTAAGGTTGAGAATTTAGTTTATGATGCAAATCTGCTACTCACACAATAAGCCTCTGTGCCTTGTATTTAGAGATCTCAAGCACATGACCACAGGAAATAAGATTTTCTTTTAGGACACACATAGAAACTTTACAGCATTTATACTGTGCTTAAGTTGCAAATTTGAAGTCCTTAGCTCATCCATTTTTCTCATAACTGTATCTAGCATATCGAGGAACAACCAGCTAGAATCATTATACCTCAACTCCACAAAACTCTGTTAAGGTTTTCAAAAATATTGTCACCCAGAGTCTTCCTCATATAAGATTATTATTAGGAGAATTAAATGGTGAAATTTTGAATATGAGTATTGCCAAATCATGCCATGGACAGTCAGTGCCATCTTGATTATTGGAAATAGAGCCATTTCTATCTTGAATGTAATAAAAATAGACAGTAATTATAAAAAAAACATTAAGACTGTGTTTCTCAAGAACTGCTCCCAGTACCAAGCTGTGTAAGTAAGGGTTCACTGGAGAAACAGAACCAACAGGAGAAATCTGTAGATATGAGATTTATAAAAGTGTCTCATGCCTCTGAGGTGATGCAATAGTTCAAAATCCATAGGGCAGACCATGAAGCTGGCAACTCTTTGATGAAATCCACAGGAGAGGCTGGCTGGCTGAAGAAGAAGCAAAAATTTCCTCTTCTCCTTTTGAAGTCTTCAGTTGATTGGATTAATGCAAGTGATTAGATTTTCTTTTTGCAGAAGATAAACCGTTAGTTGATCATAGAGGCATTCAGCTACAGGTTCAATCAACTGACTGAAAATTTAATAAATCAGACTTCTGATTTATTAACCAGTCACAAAATGTCCTTGCAGTAATGGTTAGGCCAGTGCTTTCTTGAGCAGACAGCTGGGCACCATCACTTGGACAAATTGCCACCTGAACCAACCATCATGCTATTTAAAATGAGACACTTTAGGTTGATAGATACACACGGATTGAAAGTTCAGTGATGAAAAAATAGATATACTGTTCAAAGAACAATCATGAGTGCTGGAATGGCTATATTAATATGAACACAATGAACTTTAACTAAAAGTGTTAAATGTTGCTAGAGATAGAGAAGAACAGTACATAATGACAAAACAATCTCTACATCACTTGAAATATAAAAATTATGAATATGTATGCATTTAACAGCAGAATCATAAAATACATTAAGCAAAAACTGACAGAATCAAAGGGAAAATCAGACAATTCAACAACTTCAGTAATGGATACAACAATTTGAAGGAAAAATAGAAATAGAAGGAAATAGAATAATTGAACAACTTCGTTAAAAAAATAAAACTAACCCTAACATACATCTATAGCATATTCCGCAAAAACAAGATACATTTCTCTTCAAGTATACATACAATATTCTCCTAGATGGACTATATGCTAGACCATTAAAAATGTCTCAAAACATTTAAAAGTATTGAAATCATACAGAACTTATTTTTCAACCCAATTAAATTAGAAATCATGAACATAATGGAATTTGGGAAATTCACAAATATATGGAAATTAAGCCCCACACATTTAAATAAATAGACTAAAGAAGCAATCACAAAGAAATCTTTAAAATACCTTGAAATGAATGAACATTTAAATCATTAAACTTATGAGATGCAACTAAAGTAGTGCTCAAAGGGAAATGTATAGCTACAAATGTCTATATTAAAAAAGAAGAAACAAACTAAAATAACATTAAAAAGCCTATTAGGTTTACTCAAGAGAAAATTAATTGTAGAGAAAAAGACTAGATAAAACATTTGCTACAGATAGTCAAGGAATTTAAAAATATGAAAAGAGTTTAAGAGATGTGGATATAGAATGAAAATTCTCCACGGACATCTCCTAGAACATTTAAAAAGTAATAGAGAGTGGAAGAAGGGATACTAATTAAGGAAAAACAGCTAAAATTTTCAGAATTGAAGAAAGATGTCAGTCCTTAGATTAAGGCAGCATAATGATTCCCAAATTACTGTCCAAGGTTTCTAGGGATGTAACTGGCACTTAGCAGACATTTAATAAATGTTTCTTAAAAAAAATCTTGATGTGTTATAGCAAAGCTATGAAATATCACAAATAAAGAAATCATATTAAAACCTGATCAGATTAGAGATGGCAACGGAATCTTCAGCAATAAACAAACAGAAGCTTCACAACCAGAGAAGCATGCTGGAAGAAAATAACTCTCAGCCTAGAATTGTAAATTCAAATAATCATGAATTAATAGGGAAATTAAAAATGTATTTAGATAACCAAAAACAGAAAATATATATATATTATGTATGATAACTTTCAGAAAGTCAATATAGATTCTTTGTAATATGTCAGAAGGACTGCTGAAGTCAGAAATCGGTAAAAACAGTGGTAAGTATAAACAAGTGTTAACATTATTGCTATTTTTGTGTACAAATGATAGCCACAAAATTATTTTGGGTAGAAAATGCAAGATGCAGTGTCATGTAAAAGGGGAGCCGGCCTAGAAGATGTCAAATCATGATAATTTATATTTCTCACAAGGAGAGAAGAGAGAATTATTGCTATGGGACTTTGGTCAGTCAAATATACATGTTAAAATTTTAAATATGACACCTGTGCCACTTTGAAAGTATTGGATATCTGAGAAAAACCAAGTTCTTTAATCCTGATCTAACATTGTGGGATGGAAACCTTGATTGGATTGTTTCCATGGAGGTGTGACACACCTAGTTGTGGATGTGACCATTTGATTAGATGGAGATGTGACTCTGTCCATTCAAGGTGGGTCTTGGTTAGTTTATTGGAGTCCTTTAAAAGAGGAAACATTTTGGAGAGAGTGCAGAGCTGACCTGAGCCAACAGGAGACCCAGACATTTCGAGAAGCATAAAGAAAACACCCCCAGGGAAGCTGTTTGTAATGGGAAGCCAAAGGACCAACAGATGGCTACCCACATGCCTGTCCAGCTGACAGAGACTCATGGGCCTTTCTTGAATCAAGGTTATCATTCTCTGGATGTCTTAGTCTGGACATTTTTGTGGTTTTAGAAGTCTAAACTTGTAACTCAGTAAATTTCTTCATCAAAAGTTGTTCTGTTTCTGGTATACTGCATTCTGTCAGCTTTAGCAAATGAAAATAACACCAAACATTAAAAATAGAATGTGCAGATTCCAAACCAGTAAAGAATAAAAGGGAAATGGAAAAACAATAATAAAATAAAATAAATTTTAATCAAAATAAAGTAGAAAATTCCAAGGTCATGAACCAAACCCAAAGGGAGCAGAATTTAGCAATAATTTACATATTAGATATAGTTAACTGAATTTTTCATTATTTAGAGACAGAGTATATATGGTTATCGTTCACAATTCTTCTTTTTAGTATTACTTGAAACTAGTTATTTGATTTTTATTTTAGTAAAAAATATACATTGATTTGACTCCATCAAAGAGAATTCAGTTAGTAGTTGATGACTCACTGACCCCCTATAAAGAATTCATTAAGTAGATGGTACAGTGTAACTTAAGTATAATTTAGTTCATGTAGTTCCAATTTGGCACATCCTATTTAAAAGCATGACCCATTTAAAGATGATTGAGAAATGTCTAACAGAGCCATTCACTTTTTCTATTTACTCTCTGAAGAATTTAGTTTGACACAGAAAAATTGTGTGAGATTTTTCAGTGGCCCTGAAATTTTCCATTGAAGATCACAAAGAAATTCCTTCTATGAATGTGAATATAATGGATATGGCATTTTCCTCAGATGCTGGTGAATATTAACTCATCACTGACTCAGACACATGATTTAATAAATTGCATTAAACTTTACATGGTTTATCAATTTGATTCACGAATGCAGTATTTTAGGATTAAGAAATATAAAATATTTCTTACCCTAATATATCTTACCAAAAACTATCTGAATAAGAAGCAATTTATTTTTAGGCTAAATTCTATATGCTTAGGTTTTTGAAGATGAATGTTTGTTCAAAATATGTTTTTATGCTATTAGCCAAAAGAATAATGTGTAAAAAATGATAGATTTTGAAAATTAAATATTTTTAAAGTTTTTTCTATATGAGTGATTTTTACCTGAAAATCTTTTGGTACTGATTCATTAGCTTTTAAAATTTTCTTCAATATGCACCATAAATTTAGGCTGCATACTAAAAATAGCAGTTTTTTTTTTAAATATGGAAGAAAAAAGAAATACCAATATTCGTTATGGCTTAATCTCTATTGACAGAAAAGTGAAAGCCTTCTATGAGGCCTTAATGGGTCCCGATGTGATATTTTAATATTCTTATTCACCTAATACACTACATACTACACGGCATTCTTATCCTCTTAGAATATCCTCTGCTGCCAAATATTTTAAAATATAGACTATGTGATCCAATGTCATGAACTTGTGATTTTATACTGCTCCTAGAGTTTATGTTTTTGAAATAAGTCATGCAGGCAATATTCACAGAAAAACCAAAGTATAATTAATATTCATCAATACTGATACTTCAAATGCAGTAGAGGCATATTGTATCAGGAAGTAATGAGATGTATGGAAAATGGATCTAAGATGGCTTAAACATGAAGGAATTTTTCCTACAAAATAAGAAAAGTCCAGAGGGTGACAATATGGAATTTGCATAGAGTCTGCCTTATAATATATGCCTTGTAATATAATAGATACAGATCCTCTCTGCCTTGTCCCTCTCCAACTCTCTGGTGATTTTAATTCTCAGTCATGCTGCCTCATGATTGCCACAAGCCTGCTTTACCCCATATATTATGCTAAGGCTCCAAAAGGAAAGTTTCAACATTGGTTATCTATTGCAGCATAACCAAATAATTTAATGTTTTAAAACACAACCATTTTATTATTTCTTAGGATACAATTGGTGCTAAAGTCTGCTGAGAACTTCTTTGCTGGAGGCTCACCTGGCTGCTCTCTTGCTCTCTCATGTGGCCTAACCACTTTGTCTCTTGCTCGATAGAAAAAAAATATATATGATCACTGAATTTTTCCAAGAACCCAAATGCAACAAATTCTAGGCTGTTTTAGATCTTAGTCTTGTTATCAGTTCTGTTACATTTTACTGATAAAAGTAAAGCCCATGCCCATCCCAGATGCAGTAGGAGAAGATTATACAATGAAGTGAAACTAGAAGGCATGGTTCACTGGGGGCCACCATTGTAACAGACCATCATGGAATGTCATCTGCACCTAATGATTCACATTCCTCTCATATTTAAAACACAGCCATCTACCCCCAAGTCATGAAATGTCCCATTCCATTATGGCATCAAAGATATGCTTGAGGTTTGGAACAGGATCCTCTAGATCAGGTCTGGCAGTGCAACAGTGGCTCAGTGGCAGAATACTCGCCTGCCATAGCAGGACCTGGGTTTGATTCCCAGTGCCTACCCATACCAAAAAAAAAAAAGTAAGAAAACAAAAAGATCAGGTTTGGGGTATATAAGGATCTTCAGGAGCCATGCAACACAATTTGATGGCCTATGAACTAAAGAGAAAAGTCATCTTCCACAAACACATATACAAGACGAGACTTGGTCAGGAAAACTGAAACACGTACTTCTTTTCACAAAGGGAAAAACTGGGAGTCAAAGGGCAGACACTGGTCAACTGGAATTATGAAATCCAACCAGGCACCTTTTGCCAGCTCCTTGATGGGAGTTCAATTCTACACCATGTCTCTTGACTACCTTCTATGTCATCCTTTCTTTTCAATGAGAACTTTTCTGTTTTTCTAGCCAAGTGTCTTTCTTAGCCTGCTTCTTTTTTTTTTTTTTTAATTTGCATATGGGCAGGAGGCAGCAGGGATCGAACTCCAGACCTCCAGCACGGCAGGTCGGAGCTCTGCCCGCTGAGCCACAGCAGCCGCCCCTTAGCCTGCTTCTTGCTTGAGAATTTGGAGACACTGAAGCCTCTTTTAATTTTGAATTCTCTCTTTCCTATTTTTTATTACATTTATAAAATCCCTTTACAAAAGGTGTGTATTTCTTCTGTAGCAAAAACATATTCTACTCCATTACAAAAAAGCTACACCTGGCATTGGATTTTGAGTCATCCTCTGCTCTACCTTGGGCTGAGAGTCAGAATGCTGTAGGACAATACCCTAAATATTCTTACAATCTCTATTATCTTATTAGAGAGGTTTTAGGAGGAACAATTTTTGTTAAGATTGACTATGAGGTATTGACCTGACAGTTTCTACAAAGATTCTAAGAATCACACCCTTTTCTTGAGGCTACTTCTAATGTCAGTGCCCTAGATTTACTTCTTGTCAATAGCATTTTTCATTTTGAGACTCCTGTTAAGAGAGGCTGTGGATAAGAAAAACTTTGTATCAGAGCCCACAGAGCCCTGGTTCCTTCATATTTCCTTTAAATTATGCATAAAAGTGAACAGCTCCTTCTTTAGCTCATCCTGCTCCTTTAGTGCTTTATTAAGGCAGCTAAAAGAAGCCAACTATTATTTCCATTATTTTGAGTGGAAATTTTATAGCCATCTCCACTAGTTCAATAGGAAGTTCTCCTATTTTTCACAGTAATGCAGGCAAAATTTTTGCTGACTTTTGCGTACTTAGCTCAAATCCCCTTCACAAAGGTCTGCAATACCAGTGTCCTCATTGTCCTTTCAGATTCCACTGAAAGTCTCCATAGGTTCTATCCACTATCCAGGCTCAAAACCAATGCTAATTTTTAAAGGTTTTTGTTAAAAAAGCATCTCACTTCCAGGTATCAACTTCTTTTATGGTTATCTCATAAAATAAAATAAATAATATAAAAGTTTAGTGAATGAAAAAAATATCATTTTATTATTTTTTATAATTATTCAATACCAGCTGAACTCATTTAAGTAGTTATTCTTGTATTGCCAGTGATCGCTTGGATGTGTGCCCACCCCTTCCATATGAACAGTATACTTGATTTCTCCATGGCTATCATAGTCTCAGGATCACAGTTTCAGGACTTTTTACAATATGGTCCTTTATTCCCAAGAGTGCAAATCTGGAAGCTTCCAGGACTTTTTAAGGTTTAGGTCAGAACTGGAAGGACCTATTTTAGGTTCATGGCTAATACAATGCAATGGGTTTACTTAAATGATGGGAATTTATTGGCTTCTGGTTTGGAGGCTAAGGGAAATCCAAAATCAGACATCAGAGAAGCAACGTTTTCTCCAGGAAAACAGCAGCATTTAAGGGTAAGAATGAAGATTAGGGCTGGTTGTCAACTATCCTTGGGTCTTTGGCTTTTCTGTCACATGGCAATGCACATGGTGGCCTCTTTTCCTTTCTCCTCAAGGTTCTGTTGACTTCTGGCTTCTGGCTGTTCCTTTTGGCTGTTCTATCTGTGTCCAATTTCCTTTGCTTATAAAGACTTCAACTATATTGGATCAAGGTCCACCTTCATTCCATCTTGACATACCTTAGCTAATGACAACTTCAAATGTCCATTTACAAATTGGTTCACACCCATGGATCTATAGATTGGGACCTGAACATGCCATTTGTGCAGGACATGATTTATTCCATAAACAGTAACATTTCTATCACATTCTATTGATTGATACAAGTCACATAGCTAGCCCACATTCAAGAAGAAGAAATTAAAAATCACATAAATACCAGGAGGCATAGTTCATTATATTGAAAATTAAAGGCAACAGACAGGATATTTCAATGTTAACCAACATTGGGTGTTTAAAATATAATATACTACAGCCACATTGTATCAGGAATTGATGCAATCTCCTAAAAATTAACTAGCAGTGGCTTAAACCAAAAGGAAGTTTTCTTACATGACAAAAGAATTCTAGAGGTAGACAGTACAGGATTTTAGTAGTCTCAATTATAGTCATGGACAAGGTTCTTTCTGTCTTTACTCTCTCCTACTCTCAGTATGCTGACTTTTATCCATGCTGTTTCATGGTTGGCACAAGGCTGCTGCGTCTCCATGTTACCAAGTTCTGTTGCAAGTAGAAATTATTGTAAATGAGAGAAAATGGTTTCGTGAGACAATTTGTCTCATCAGAGAAGCAAAACTAGGAGATTTCTACTTACTTTTCATTGTGCCAAGTTATATCATATGGTTACTACTAGTAGTAAGAGAAAAAGTACAGACTAGAAAATCATAGACTCTTCTGCAATAGCAAAACATTTTGAAGTGGGTCATCTTGCATAGAACCTGTTGCTTTAGGGAAAATGGCTAAAAATAAAACAAAACAAAGCAGAATGTTGGTGTGTTTTGGCTGCTCCTTGGTTGCTTTAGTAAAGTGATATTTGAGGATTATTATATTTGTTGAAAAGAATCAGTTTGTAAGCACAGATGAAAGGGAATACGATTCTGGTAAACAAAGCTCTGTCTGCCTATAACCTGTAATCTAAATTCTCTGAAGTTTCAGTAATTTGCAGCCTTGCAATGTTGAAAAGTAACAGTTGCTGTTATGCAAATAACAGGAGAAACACATCATTTAGAGACTTTATGAGAGCCTACCACTGAGTATACTCAGACAGATAATAGGGGCCAGCTCAGTGGCAAAGATCAAATCAAAGATGTTGCATTCACACCAGCAGCAGCCTACTACTGACTCTCCTCCAAACCAGTTATGATCTTCTCCTAAGGTTCATGGCCATTAAGCTAAGCCTGTGAACTTCCCAACGTCCCTTGGAGTTAGGTGTGCCTTATGACTAAATTCTACTAGTGAAATGTAAGTAGAAGTAATGAAGGGAACTTCAAAAATATCCTCTTAAATATGCTTGCCCCTGACTCACTCTTTCTTATGTTGCTCCCAGATGGAAATGACAATGAACAGCATAGCATTTGTAGCTCTGTGTGTTGTGGAGAACAAAGCCACACACAATTGCTTGTGTCCCTGGATTTCTTCATGGAGCAGAAAACGCCTGGACATATAGCACAAGTGGGAATTACAATTCTATTGTGCTTAGAGACTGAAGTCTTGGGGTTTGTTAGCTATAGAAACTTAGCTTTTACTCCAGTTAAAGCAGAATTAGTGTACTGGAATGATTCCATCCAGTCACAGAAACCTAAAATATGTTGAATTGAAATGGCAGTGAGCCTTTAAGGCAGCACTTTTATTTCAAATGTCACATCTGGTAACTGGAAGAGAAAACCACTTGATTAAATAGCCTCTAGCTCTAGGAGATGCTATTGGAAAGAGCCAAAATATTACCATGTCTTAGCCACTCAATGCTGTATTTAGCTAGCTATTTCAAGAACTAAATTAGCTTAAGCAAGAATTAGTCAATTTTCAAGCAGTGATTGAAGAGAATAGAAGGAGCCTGGAAATCTGAGTCCCATAAGTTTGGAAGAACCAATTGCTTTATTATACCACAGAGCAAGGGATTACACTGTTGCTCAGAGTCTTTAAAAATGTGCCTATGAAGAATTTCTGCACATGAAATAAGTCTATAGATGACTGCAGCAAAGATGAGATTAATTGTGTTACTTTCCAAATAAGCCTATTGTTTTATACGATTTCACAATGGCTGTCATTAAAATGAAATTGAATCAGACTGCCACGGTACCTAAGAACAGGTTTAATAACTATTTCGAGAAAAGAGGCTTTGGTGTAGTTTTTTTTTTTTTTTTTTTTTTTTTTTTGCATGGACAGGCACCGCAAATTGAACCTGGGTCTCCAGCATGGCAGCCAAGAATTCTGTCACTGAGCCACATTGGCCCACCCTGGTGTAGTTTTGAACACCTGAAAAACAATTGGAAGCAATTCGATCAAAAGACCCTTGAGTATTTTACAGAATTTTTTCACCAAATTGTTTTGCCAAATATCTTTGTTTTCAAGAGCTTTCAGCTTAAAGCAGTAGCAGAAGAAGTAGGCAATTAAAAACTGCAGTGCCCCTGAAAAAAAATTAATATCCATGAAGATATGGCCAGGGAGGATATATAGCAAGAAAGAAACTTTCAGAGGGAAAGCTAGGGGTATTGGTGAATTAAAGGCAGGAAATTCTTTCCAGAAACAGAAATAAGTTCCAGAGCAACATGTCTCTAATTCCTTCCAGAAAAATATTTTTCCTTGACTGACTAGAGACTGCTATGTTTGTCCCATCCTTCCCTTTTCTAAATGAGAGACATTTTTCATGTTCTTGCTCCATGTGTACGCAATTGGTATGAATGGTGGGTAGATAACTTATATTATAGAGATGAAGGGACCCAAAGACCCTAGAATATTAGCTGAAATTAATAGCCATATCAGATCATGGATTGTCTTTCTGGAGAAGGGGTGGCTATGTTCCATTACTGTAAAGAATGGTTTACATGGATGTTCTGGTTTGCTAGCTGCCAGAATGCAACACACCAGAGACGGTGTGGCTTTTAATTAAAGGCGATTTATTTCATTAGTTCTTCAGAGGAAAGGTGGCGAATTTTCAACTGAGGTTCTTTCTTACATGGGAAGGCACAGTGTGATCTCTGCTGGCCTTTTCTCCAGGCCTCTGGGTTCCAACATATTTCCCTGGGATGATTCCTTTCTGCATCTCCAAAGGCCTGGGCTGAGCTGCTTGGGCTATGCTACACTGAGCTCTCTCATTTAAGCACCAGCCAATTAAATCAAACATCATTCATCGCAGCAAGCATGCCTTGTAGCCAACTGCAGATGTAATCAGCAACAGATGAGGTTCATGTACCATTGGCTCATGTCCATAGCAACAGAAATAGGTACCATCACCTGGCCAAGTTGACAACTGAATCTAACTACCACAATGGATAATTGGACAGTAGATTGTGTCAGAAACTGCTGTCAATCATATTAGTTATAAATATTCCAAGGTTTCAGCTGGCATATAGCAGCATGGTGTGGACACTTCTATCTAAATTCTAGCCAAAGGTTATGTGCAAAATATTGCATGCTACCTCCAAGAATTACTTATTTTCAAAAAAAAAGCTTCTCACTCTTCAAATTCTCTTCTCCCTTCTCTTTCTATTTTTTTTTTAAATTTTTACCAATGATCCAGTCATAGTGTCTGTGGGAGATTATATCTTCCGTAGGTACCTGTGCCAATCCATAACCCATTCTTCATGGTCTTCTTATATTGTGACTGGGCTCCTTCCACGGGATGCTGGATTCCATGCCCCCTCCTCTTGAAACTGAGTGGAGGCTAATGATTCCTCAGATTAATGGAGTATGGTAGAAGTAAAGGAATGTGAATACTGAAGAATTCTCTCTTTCTGGGTGAGGATTTTCACCTTTAGGATCAAGCTACCATATCATGAGGGAATCCAAGAGATGTACATGCTTCAGTTAATAGCCCCAGCTAAATTCTCAGCTGACAGTGTTCATTACCTGCCATCTGTGTAAATGAGAAAGGCTTCCTTCAGGTGATTCATATCCCTAGACTTTGAGTCACCCAGGTTGGACTCTAAATATAATGGAGCCAGAGAAAAATCATCTTTTTTGCCGGTATTTGGGTTGTTAAATAGTTGTTGTTGTTTTAAGCCACTAAGTTTTGGAGTATCTTTTTTACTTAGGGAAGAATAAATAAGCAGTGCTTGTGGACATCCTTGACTCTGTGAAAAAATACACAAAGGCCATGAGAGAATGAGAAGAAGAGAATTTGTTCCTGGGTGACCTTTTCATGATAAGGATTGAGAAGCAAATCTCTATCTTATTAGAACCATTGGATTTGGGATCTCAAATATAGAGGTAGCAATTAGATGGATAGTTTCATGGACTACTTTTGTCTGCCAAAGTTTTGGAAGCCATAGAGCTTTGTCCATAAACTGATCTATTCTCTATAACATACAATTATCATTGAACTGTTTAGCAACTGTTCATTCACAAATAAACATAAAGTGATTAAGGTTTAAACAGCTATTATGAATCCTTAGGTAGTCTTGAACTTTCAGCACTGAGAAAGTATAATAAATAATAATCTGCTTATTCTTCCTTCTCAGTGGAAAAGGTACGGGAAACTAAGCAGATTCATAATCTATTTGTATTGAACACTGTCTTTCTTCTAAAGAACTTAAGTTATATATTGGATTCCAAGACTGTCAATGATAGAGTCAACAACAGTTGATTTTATCTGTAAGAGAGAACTTTGAGGTGGTAGAAAAGAGATAATAGGATAATTACAAAAATTAGTATAGCAATTGTTAAGATCCAGTCTAAATCTTGTGACATTTAGAATTAGTGGTAAAATAGTTTGTTTTTTTGTTGCTGTTCGTCTTTAAAGAGAAAACACCTTTTTTTTTCCTCTTTACTCAGTTCACTTTGACATCTAATAGGGGAAAAAAAGAATAGGAGTAGCAAAGAAGATAAATCTTAGTAAGAGTGTAGGTCAGGTGTTTAAACTGGTGCTTTGTATTTGTAATTCTGAGGCAACTGAAAAAATTAAATTGAGTTTAAGTCCTAATACTTGAGGGTTTTTTTTTGCTAGGAGAAGTGGGGAAATGGGACATTCAAGCATAAAGTAATACTATGGTGAGCTGTCCAGTGAGAACATTTACTGAGAGTAAATTGACTGTGAATTGTGGCAATAAACCAAGAAAGGAACTTGATTAAAAGAACAAGCACACATCTGTTACTATGGCATTATTTATATAGTGTTTTCCTCTTCCTCTTACATTGTGTTTACGTATTAATCTCAGTCATATTGCAAAAAATTTTTTTCATACTCCATCAACATAACTTTTTGCTAATTTCGATATTATTTTGTTCAAATCTTAAATCATATTTTAGATTTAGTAGAACTAAAAAATATTAGCGATATTATTGTTATTATTATGTTATTACTATCATTGATATTATTAATAATAGATTAATACAATCCAAAGTTAATTCCCCTTAGGGGTTATGATTACAAGTAGTAGACCTTGGGTTTAGTCTATAGAGACAATATTCCTAAACTTTACTATAAGAGGCAAAGTTAAATGTTGTCAGTTTATAATATAAATGGGGCAGGAGAACTTTGCCAAAAATAAAGCTGTTCATCCCTATTGTGATTCCATTGTCTTTTTAGAAACATTATGGGATCAGAAATAGTTTTCTTTTCATCTGTTGGGCTTCTATAACAGGATTGATACCTGCATTTTTCTGTACAAGTTTATGCAGCATAGCTCTACTCAGAAGGTCACTGACGCTTGAAATTCTCTATGCGCACATTCATTATATTTACCAATGACTCCTGTAAAAATGAATGCACTAAAACATTAAGTGCATTAAGCCCTTTACAACATGATCGATATACAAAGAGATTTTCAGCATTTAAAATATGTAATAAGTGGAACTATTTGTAATAACACTGATTAGATTCAGTGTGAAACTCAGCAATAAATGCAAGGACAATTTGGTAAACATAAAATATAATCTATATTTTCTAGCCGGGTTTGTTTCCCAGAAACAATTAACATGAAGCTGTCAAGTTTGATTACTTTCGTCAGAACTGGAGGATTGTAACGGGCCATCCTTATATTTGATTTATTTTCTATATGATACCACGTTTCACATGATTTTAGAAATACTGTGGCTACCAAAGAGAATTTTAAGTGTTTTTGACTAATATATTGTGAGTGTTGGTGAAGTACAAAATAATGCATCCTGGAAAGTGAAAAAATGATAACAGAGTTCATTATTTTAATGCCAACAAACATAAATATTTATATTTTAATAGAATATATTGTTATTAAGGTCAGAAAGTGTCTTAAAATTTTACTTCTGTCCTTTACAGTCCATTTACTTCTCCAGCTTCAAACAATTTCACTAATAAAATTATCATAGTTTATAAAACAGCTTGGTCCCTTATTGAAACAAGGTACTGTATTATTAAATTGGACAGTTTATTTTTTTTCTTTTCAATCAACCATAAGATTCAGCTGTCTTTTGGCAAAAAAACACTTAATATATTCTTTAACTTACTCTGGTCAAATGCTAACAGAATATGGAGGAAAACATTAAGTAAAGTGAAACCTCCCCGGAAATTTAGGAAAGGACAATTCCTATGAAATTTTTAGGAATAAATGTTATCCATACTTTTATTTTTTAATTAAATTTTTTCAAATAAAGTTTTTACCTTACTAGCATGAAAAAAAAACATTTGGCCAAAGATAAAACAATACAGTTCTAAACTGTTTCTTCATAATAAATATAGCATAGCTAATGTCATCTGATAAAAGGGCTAATAGTCAATGGAAACAAATTATTTTAAGAAATGAAAATTAGTTTGATTTTAGAAATTCAGTTCAAGACTAATAAGTACTTTTCTCGTTTTTATTTCAAATGTGTGTATATACTTATGTGAAGAAAAAGCAAGCTGGAATGAGATAAAATTTGACATCATGTTCCCTTTCAGAATGGCATATGAAAAATAAAGGGTTTTATTTCAGATATATTGAAATACACTGTTGCTGTGCGGACCTACAAGGTTATAACAGATTTTTTAAAATCTATTTTACCACATATAATGAGTTTTATATTTTGTTCATTTAGAGGCATTTCTCCTGAAATAGACTTTTGTCATGTTCGTGACATATCTATTATATTAATGAAAAATTACAAATTCCCTAATATTATCCAACAGTAGGGCAAAATGAAAAAATGTTATATATCTAGATTCTGAAAAATGTCTGATAGCCTCTTTTAGGCTGTAAGGAACAAAGCAAAGCTTCAATTACTCTAAATAAACATTGATCCTGAATATTTACTGGGAAGCAAGGAAAATAAGCACATTAACAGAGGCTCTGGGTGGAATAAAAGGTGATTGGAAACAAACAAGGAGGCCTTCCTGAGACTATAAATACTGGCCAAAGCTGTACAGTTTTGCAGTGGTCATATGAAGCTATTCTGTGGAGTTGGGATGGAAGGAGATTGGGGGTGTACAGAAGCAGGAGCTACTTAGCTTTCCAGTAGAAGGCAGCATAGTATGAGAGACTGAATGTAAAGACAGGGGCCCCAGACTATAAGAACAGAATGCTAATCTACTATCTACAGCAAATAAACCATGAAATTCTGATTTATCAAACACAACCTGTTCAGGATATGAACCCCTATATAAAACAACCAGTCCAGGAAGTTATTGACACAGCATATAAGCCATTCACTTGGCCTCCTCATCTATTACTGTAAAATTGGACAAATATGACTAACATGGAACTTGCCACCATATGAGACAAATTAGGAATATAAAATCTTGATTCTGTTTTGGTTATAAATACTAGTGTGTTGATTAATTTCATGCGTCAACCTGAATAAATTATGATGTCCAGTTGTTTGGTCAAGCAAGCACTGGCATGATTGTTACTTTAAGATTTGCTTCTATAGTAAGATGGGTGTATCTATGGCTGACTGCAGCTACAATGAACAAGGACAATTACTAAGAGGAATCTCTTCATCCAATCAGTTAGAGGTCTTAGAGCCAGAACTGAGGATTTCAGAAATCAGAAAAAAGAATTTCTATCATGACTTCAGTCAGGTTGCTTCTCCTGCAGCATTCAAAATCATCTTCATGAGAGTTTTCAACTTGCAGTCTGCCCTAAAAATTCAGATTTGCTAATACTCATGGCCATGTGAGTCAAGCCCTATAATAACTCTCTTACTATTTACATATTTACATATATATATATGTATCCTGTCAGTTCTGCTTCTATGGAGAATCCTAATAAGAGAAATAAGAAAATATTTAAAAAAAAAACATTTTTTGAGCATTAACTCTATTAAAGTTAATATGACGAGTACTTTCATCTACATAATTTGCTTAGCCTCACATCAATCCTGTGAGGTTTATGAAATGATTTTAAGTATTTTACAGATGTTGGAAATGAGGCTAAGAAGTAATTTTTGAAAATTCACACATTAGTAATTGGGAGACCCAGTATTCAAGCATAGACAGTGTGATGCCAATATCATCTGATAGCTTCACCTTTATATGCATGTGTTATCAAGTTAATCAGATAAGTAGTATGATTATATATATATGTTTATATATATATAAACAAACGTCAAAACAGGTAGAGCCTCATAGAAAAATGTCTGGAGAGAAACCACCAAATTGACTGTGATTATTCTATGTCATGAGGTAATATATTGGGTAATTTTAATTTCCCTTATTATAATTTAACTTATTCCAAATTTTCTAAAATAATAGAAATAGCTTATTACAGAAAAAAAAGGTAATTCTGATTTTTTTAAAAAAAAGACAAATTGCCAAACATATGGTAAAATAGAATATGTATATATAAATTGAAGTTTATGTGACACATTTCACACAAGTTTAAAGTGAATCTAAGTGTTGCAGCTTCGGGAAATAAATATTCAGCACCGTAAATGAACAAATATATTTTAAAGTATTGTGACATATTAAAGAGATATGATTACTAGGGAAATGGATCAGGTACTACAGACAAATACTGCTTGGGTTTGTTTTTTTTTCTCAGACTGTTATGATGCATTATGTTAAAAAATGCATAATTTACATTGTTGTATTTTTTTAATATAAAATTCTGATGGTAATTTTCACAACTGTTATGATATCTTTAAATTTCAGAAAATCATGAAAATAAAAGTAAAGTTAGAAGTTACAAAATGAATTAATATATGAAAGCACAAAAACAATGCCTGGCACATAGTGAGCTCTCTAAATATGTGTGCTGGTTTGAAGCTGTTACGTATCCCAGAAAATGCCATGTTGCTTTAAATCCATTCCTGTAGGTGTAAGTAAATCTATTGTGGGCGGGAACTTTTGGTTAGGTTATTTCAATTAAGATGTGCCCCATTCCATTCAAGATGGGTCTTAATCCTTTACTGGAGTCCTTTATGACAATAAAAGACAAAAAACCCAGAGAGCTCAGAAACACCCAGATAAGTTTAGAGACAGCTTAGGGAAAAAGAGAGAGCTCAGAGAGAAAAGCCCCAGAGGTGCTAAGAGAGGACACACAGAAGCTCAGAGAGGAAGCCACTGGAACCAGAGCTGAAAGAAATGAAACCCAGGAGTGAAGAACCAGCAGACGCCAGCTGTAAGCCTTACTGTCTGACAGAGCAACCCCGGATGCCAGCGGTTTTTCTTCGGAGAAAATATGGCCCCATTGAAGCCTTAATTGGGGCATTTTCATGACCTTAGAACTATAACTTTGTAAACTAATAAATCTCCATTGTGAAATTCCACCATTTCTTTTATATTGCATTCCAGAAGCTTCAGCAAATTAAAACAATGTTATCTATTTTAATAATAATATTAACAATAGTAAAAACAATTATGTTATTGGACAATATATTTTAGGAAGGGAATTAAGCATGTTTTTGTACTGACATTTCATTTTTGTAGCAAGGCTTTGAAATATGTACTATCATCATTCTACTGATAGGAAAGTTGAAGCAAAAGTATTTTTTTATTTGCTAAAATAAAAAAATAACTATTAATTTGCATCACTGGAATTCATAAATATAAGCCCAATCTCAGCTTTTGTGCTTTTAGTTGTCATATGATACTGTTTTTCATGTGGTAGATGTTTACTTTAGCAACATCCATTTGAATAAGCAATTAAATCATAACTGTACTTTCTTTTAAAATTCACATCATTATTTAGTGATATAGTATATTTCATATTTGCTAAGTAAATAGGTTGATGGATGCTAAAGTGTAGTTTCATTACTTTTACAGGGTATTTATTAAAATATGATACATCTGTTATTTTTATATGCTAATAATCTAATTTACTTTAATTTTGCAAAAGTAATTTCATACAAGCCTTTAGCTGAACCAATGAAATCTACACAATCTTAATTTTAGAGCATTAAACTATTAAAATTTCACAATTTCCCAGATTCATTCGGTTTGCAAAATCTCTTTGTGCCATGCAACATTTAGGTACAGCAACCGTGGACAGGATTTCCTCATTTATCTGGAATAAATATTCTATGTGATAAAATTCCAACTAACTCGCATTTAATACATATAGAAATGAACTAAAGCTTATCATTAATTGTAATTTTTGATAGTAGAACATAAATGCTTTTGCTGCTTTATAGAAACAAGGTATTCCAAGACATGTGTTTATCACAATGGAATAAGGAATTGATACTGGAAAGACAACTGGAGCATTTTTTTAGTAGAAAATGATAGTGCATTTACCGAGGACATTACATAAATAAAAAAATAGCAAAATATATTTCTTGTAGGTTGTATGCTGTCTCAGTCCCACATATTTCCTCACTGGAACTCAGATGGGATTGAGCTCATATAGGGATCATTAGTGTTTTGTGTCCCCACTACTCTCCTGCCTAGCTATCTCAGAGTATTTGATTTTGTACCTGCACCCTTTCTCAGGAGAAAACAACAGTGGAAAAGCAAAAAAATCCTCAGCACATTTGTAAGTATTTACTCAAATTGGGTAACATGAATGTCAGTTTTGCCTGTGGTTCCATCTTATACGTGACCCATTAGTGTCTATGGTGAAAATTATTGTCCACTAGCCAAGTTGAAAATTAAGTAGAAATTGAATGACTGTTTCCAAATCATATGAACATGTCATCGTGTTACATATAAATGAAGGTTTGAATGATATTCAAAGTGAGTCTCATGCAGAGTTTAAATGCTCTAATTTAATTTTAAGTTCAGAAAACTATGGGGAAATGGTCTATGAAATGAAACTTTTCTATCCTGTCTACTTTAATAAAAAATGTTAGAAATAAGTTATTCATGGATTCTGTATTAAAGACACCATATTCTGTTCGCACTGTTGAATATATTTTGTTCTTCCACTTTTCACACTGTATTTTAAATGATAAAATATATAATGTAGCTCACAGAATTAAAATCCTGAATTTTTTTAAACACTTACCACTAACCAGTAAGTTCACATATTCTTTTTTTATCTTCACAAACTACTTATCATTGACAGTATAACCATGATATATGTAAAAAAAGCTCTCTGAAGGAACTCCATAGAATCAGCAACGATGTGAAATATGATATATATATATATTAATTTCCCTCAATCTCCTTTCTCCTGGAGGTGCCTATGCATTTCTTCAATAAATTAATAGGAGGACACAGATGAATGCTTCTGGAGGTGTTAACTTTTTGATATAATTTTAAGCATGGACCCAATAATAGGACAGAACTGTTGACTCAGAATGGGTTTAAGAAATGCATAATTGCAAACATGTGGATGCAACCCGGGCTGTGTTTAGGAACTGAACAACAAACCAGATAGAAGGGTAACCTTCTTCTAAGTAAAAAATAGCAAAATATAGATTAGTCTATATGGCATAATGTGTATATATAGAGAGGGCACAGCCTAAATGTAACCCGTTTAAAGCACAAGCCTTGGGAGGCCAGACCGGCTGTGGTCAGATCAAGATAAAACACTTACTCAATATTTCACTTAATCTGTCTCTTCTTCAGTTTCTTCAGCCATAAGTATAGATAATAGTAGCACTACTTTTTAAAGTTATTATGAAGGGAATTTAAGCTTGAAACAGAGATAACATTAACACTGTATAAATGTTGGATATGACAATGGTGATACAGGTGATTAATATTTTTAGAACAGAAATGTAACAATTTGATACACATAACAGATATCTGGGGAAAAAATGGCCATTTTTCATCTACAAATGAAAATATATGATTTACAAATTTTCACCCGCAGTTTTGAGTTTTGGGTTTTATTTTGGCATGTGCAGGCTCCGGGAATCAAACCCCAGTCTCTGGAATGAGAAGTGAAAATTCAAACACTGAACTACCCTTGTACCACCTTCCACCTGCGGTTTTAAACTGGATGCCGGAAATCTTGCTTTGACTGTTGAAAACACGTGTGAGATGAGAGTCGCTTGAACATCATCACGTTAATTTTACAACATGAATTAAAATCAAATTTTACAATTTGATTTTAATTCATTCATTTATTCCTGTTTCATCCTTTCAACTTTTTCCCTTCTATTATTATTATTTTATTTTTTTGTATTGTTATGGAACTTGGAATTCTGCTACAGAGGAGAGTCCTTTTTTCTTCTCTACCTTCTCATTTTGCTCTCTCTATTTCAAGATTTGTATTTAAACAATAGGGAATTCTGACTGAGCTGATAACAAAGAATGGCGTTTGGCCATAAGCTTCACCATAAAATACACTTACTTTGGAAGAAGTTACAGAACATTCCTTCACCATTAATTCAATTTTTACTTTAAAATTGACACTTCTGGTTACTACATCTTGTCATTTACCTGTTTCCTTTTCTGTTTACTTGGGTTTTTTCTTTCTTTCTCATCAATTCTTCATGCGTATTTTCTTTTCCTGCCTTCCTTTAGGAAATATTTTGTAAATACTTCCACAGTCCCAAATCCCACAACCTCTGTTGGGATTCTATTTTATCTCTATTATTGGTTTATTAGCTATCCATCTTTGTTTTGCTAGTATTGCTATTGTTACTGTTGTTATTAATGTTATTATTGTTACTATACTATTATTATTTTTATTATAGGTTATTCAAGGGCTTACAATATGTATCTTTGATACAATATCTGCCTTCACAAAATCCTTGCACATTTAAGATGCTGTCAACCTATGATATACTGGAGCAGACATGTACCACTTACAGAGAAAATGTGCATATCTTCTCCCAAATCCACATCACTGACATCCCATTAGTAACCACGATTTGGTACCGTGGAAGCATTCCCATAATCACAAGTTACAGCTTTATTTTCCCTAGAGAGCTGGTTGTCATACATTTCCCAGCTACCACAGTATTTGCAATAGTAAATATTTACAATGATATACTTCTATTTTCCCCTTCCCATCCTCTGTGCACTTTTTTCTTTATAGTTACTCCAATATTATATTAAAAATGCTACAATATACTGTTATTTTTTAAACAATTATCTTTTAAATACATTTAAAACATAATGTTTTGTGTTCACTACAACTTGCCATTTCCAGCACTCTTCATTCCTTTTTGTAAGATCTGGTTTCCATTTGATATTATTTTCCTTTCACCTTTCTTTAAAATGTGTTGTATTGTGCATCTGAAACCAAAAATCTGCAATTTAAAGAGTATTTTTGTTGCCTATCAAATTCTAGTGTGAAAATATTCTTTTCCTTCAGTGCTTTAAAATTCCATTGTCTTCTGGTTTATTTTAACGCCTCTCAATAAATTTGTGAGTTTTCTTGCATTTGTTCCTTTGTACATAATGTGTATTTTTTTCTCTGAGTGCTTTTAGAATTTTCTCTTTATTACTTATTTCTAACAGTTGATTAAAGTCTAACAGTTGGTTAAGTCCTGTTTATTGAGGGAATGTTTATGTGCATGTTTGTTCATCCTGCTTGAGGGTTCATGGAAATTCTTGAACCTGTGGGTTTACATTTTGGAGAATTTTCAGTTATTTTTTTATCAAATATGTTTTCTACTGACCCCATTATTTTGGGACTCTTACTAATATGCTATATTGTTTGGGGATATTGTCATTTAAGTTCTGTCAATGTCCTTGCTCCTAAAGTAATCATTTATGTTATTTTGGGTCTGTATCTGTGAACTAATTTCTCTTCTGGTATATGGGTCACATATTTGCTATTGGGTATAACTAGTATAAAGACTATGAATGAACCATGTTGATTACCGAGGGTAATGGTTAGCTTCATGTGTCAACTTGGTTAGGTGATGGTGTCCAGTTGCTGGTCAAGCAAGCACTGTCCTAACCACTACTGCAAGGATATTTTGTGGTCTTAAACAATCAGTAAGTTGACTGCATTTGTGACTGATTACATCTCCAATCAACTAAGGACAGTGTCTCCAGCAAGTGAAGTGATGATTTCAGCATCCTAAGAGAGAATTTTCGTCTCTACTGCAGCCAACCAGCTTCTCCTGTTAACATCAAAAACCTTCATTGGAGTGGGCAGCTTGAAACCTCCCCTACGGTGTTTGGACTCATGCATACCCACATGAGACACTTTCATAAATTCCCATATTTACACATCTCCTGTTGGTTCTATTTCCCTAGAGAATACTGGCTAATACCATTAGAATTTATTGTCTTCCTTAAAGGGTTTTGAGCATTATTTTGGTAAGCGGTTAAATTAAATACATATAACTTTGATCACTCCAAAGCTTCTTTTCAAGCTTTTCAGGTGCAGACCTAGCACAACCTTTAACCCAAGGTTACCTCCGGGGAACTATTTGTGGTCTCAATTGAAGGCCTGGTTTATCACTGAGGACCCTCTAATCTAGCTAATCCAAATTTGAATGTCTTCCCACATTGTTTGAGTTCTGGGAAGTTTTTACCTTATACATCCCTGATTGTACCTGGTCTGACTGTGAAGTTTCATGTCATGCATGTCCAGCCTAGTTATTGGCAAAGACTTCTACAAATGTCTAGATCTCTTTCATGGCTTAGCTCCCTTTTATCTAGAATTCTGCACCCAATTTCCTTCTGCCTTTGCTTCTTTGAATTCCAGTATCTTTTCAAATCAGCAAGGCCACTGTACTCTCCTTGCACCCCCTTCTTCTGATAAATGTTTCAGCAGAAAGCTTGGGTGATGTAGAGCTAATTTGGCTTACTTCTTTTCTCAAAGTCAGCACAATTTTATGCTGTCAGTTTCCTAATGTTCTGGAAACAATAGTTCATTTATTTTGCCAAGTTTACCTGTTTTAAGTTCAGAGGTGAAGCTTAGACTTTATTAGTCTATTATGATCTGAAGCTGAATTCCTCCCTTCTTTACTAACTGAAACTTCTACTTCATCTCCACCCTCCCTCCATTTATCTAGACTTAATAAGGAGACCCTCACATATCTCCTTTACTTATGCCATTCACTTTCATAATCCTGATTCTCCTTGACATTTGTCAACCCCCCAAACCTAATGTTTTTTAAATGATAAATGATATTCCAATTTTGACCCTATCTTCAAAACAAAAGAGTTTATGATCATAACTCTTTTATATCCATCCTGAAAACAGTAACCTGATGGTTTGCCTTTTTTTTTCTTTCTTCCTTCATTATTTTCTTGGAGTCATTATCCAAATGATTACCTTAAAAACAAGTCAAAATCAACCACACAAAATCAAACTCATCATAGTCCACATTAAGCCTTTTTAATTCTTAGAGGTTTTTACCTTATCAAATGATACCAGCAGGTATCAGAATCATCCTTAGAACTTCCAGCATCCATTAATTTACCAAGTCCTATCAATTTCACCTCCTGGATAACTTTGGATTCTTTCTTTTACATTCTGTCCCAACTGTCATGCTTAATAATGTTCAGGACATTATTATGCCTAACGTGGATGACTGCAATGACCCCTTAATCTCTTTCTCTGCCTTTCAATCCATTTTCTATACTGCTGTCAAAATTATCTTAGTGAATATAAATCTTACTGTTCACTTCCTTACCTGAAACTTTGATGGTTCCCTTTGCCTTTCAGGGAAGGAATACGATGTAACACTCATGGTTTAGAACTTGTCTTTTTCTTCAACTTTGCTTTCTCATCCCCCCCACTAACCTCTTTTCTATTGTGATTTAGCATATGTCACTCTTTAGAATCTGTGGACTGTATTGTGGGCATGTATAGAAGACAACTGTTATTTTTAAGACAGAAAATGCATTTTAAAAAATATTTTTATTGAGAAATTTCCACACACCTACTGTCAAACCATATTATACAATCAGTGGCTCACAATATCATCACATAGTTGTGTATTCTTCATTATGATCATTTTTAGAACATTTGTATCACTCTAATAAAAGAAATAGCAAGAAAAAGAAAGAACTCATGCATCTAATACCCCTTGCCCCTCCATCTCATTGACAAGTATTTAAATATCCAATTTTTACCCTTTATCTCCCGTATTATTTATTTAATTTTTAACATTTTTTTTAAACTCATCTGTCCATATCCCAGATAAAAGGAGCATCAGACACAAGGTTTTTACAATCACACAGTCACATTGTAAAAGCTGTATAATTTTATAGTCCTTCAAGAATCAAGGCTACTGGAACACAGTTCAACAGTTTCAGGTACTTCCCTCCAGCGACTACACTATATCATAAACTAAAAAGAGATATCTGTGTAATGCATAAGAATAGCTTCCAGGATAACCTGTCAATTCCGTTTGAAATCTCTCAGCCACTGAGACTTTTTGTCTCATTTCTTCCCTCCCTCTTTTGGACAAGAAGGCTTTCCCATTCCCTTAATATGGGTCCAAGCTCATCCCCAGGAATCAGGTCCCAATTTGCCAGGGAGATTTACACCCCGGGGAGTTGCATCCCATGTAGAGGGAAGAGTAGTGAGTTCACTTGCTAAATTGGACATGTCTGAACAACAAAAGAGGTTCTCTGGGGGTGACTCTTAAGCATAATTATTACCAGAAGATAATTATTGCTTATCTTCTCCTCTGCAAGAATAAGCTTATTGGGGGGAGGCCCCCAAATTGAGGGCTCAGCCTATTGAATTGGCTGTTCCCACTGCTTGCAAGAATATCAGGAATTTCCCAGATAGGGAAGTTGAATATTTCCTCTTTTCTCCCTAGTCCCCCTAAGAGACTTTGCAAATACTATTTTATTCTCTGCCCAGTTTACTCTGGGATATATTGGGGCATCACACTAACCTGCAATGTAACCTGTAACCAACAAGATCTCATACCCTATTCAAGATTCTATATAATTATGGTGTTCAGGTAAACTGACCATGCAAGTTAAATAATATGCTACCCAAAATATAAATATTGCACTAAGTCTCTCCCTTTGGTCTCACACAGAAGTTGAAGTTTGAAAATATGGGCCATATCATCCTTTACCCAGTGTTCAGATTTACCTTAGTCTATCCAGATCAATGTCATCCATACTTCTATATGAAGTCTGATCACTTTTTAAGCATTTTTAAATAGTTGTTGAAAGGTTAATGCTGACTTTCACAGCTTCAGTGCTCCAACTCTGATTCTCTGCTCTCACCTAAATACCCAAAGTTTCAGGGAATGACCAGATTATATACAAAGAGCTCAGTATCAGAATTTAGAAATATAAGTTACAACTCCTAAATATATGTGACTGCTGTAAGAGTTTTCCATCGAGGAATCTTTACAATAGGCCCAGACCTGATATCATCTCAACTTCAGTTTTCCAAGTTTGTATATTATAGTTAGTTCATGTGAGTGAGGCATGATAATATTTGTCTTTTTTGTTTCTGATATTTTATTCAACATACAGTCCTTAAGGTTCACTCAATTAGTTGCATGCCTCACATCTTCATTACTTCTTGCCGCCTCTCGGTAGTCCATTGCATTTAAATACCATAGTTCCCCCTTCCATTCTTCACAAAATATTTTAGAAATGCTAATTCACTAGGATCATTGAGCAAAGAATTTATATCCTTTTAAGCTGGAATTAGTGTTTATTTCTGTTCTGTATCTTGGATATATGCACGCAAAGTATAGTGGTGCTATTCTTTGTTTTCATGACAAAGGACCCTTCAGATCTATGTGTTCTCTGTGGCCTACATTTAATTTTCTTGGATACAAAGATAGCTTCTATTTTAGTTTTAAGAAATGAATTATCTTGAATCCTTATGCTTCCTTATCATTTTTAAAGACCAAAGGATTATATGACTTCTTTTGTTACACTCAAGAAAAGTGAGAACTTGCATGTTTTAGTTAAGGTCTGACAGCACTTGAGTTCACGCATTCATTCAACAAATGTTGATTGTTTTCTATACACCAGGTATTGTTATAGGTTCTTGAAATAGAGCTCTAAATGAATCTAATTCCCCAATGCATAAAACTGGGGAACAGTACAGTGAATAAATGAAAGATACATTTTCAGTAAATTAAAAGTACTGTAAAAAATGAAGTAGGATTAAAAACAGCTGTTTTTAAAAACATAGTCTATGAAGGACTCTCTAAAGAATTGAAATATGAGCACAAAGCCATGAGTTTACATAAATACACTCAACAGCTATGCCAATATGTGTCTGCCTATTTCTCCATACCCTCCTGCTTCAATCTCTTCAGAGAGCTCAGAGATTACCTGAATATTTTCCCTTTCCATTTTCCTTCTTCAAACCTCTGTGATTAATACTTTTGAAAAAGAAATGTGTAAGAAGACTCCTCCTAGATTAACTATATGCTATTATTTATTACTCTTTTCTGGAGACGTGACTTGAATAATTTTTAATTCACTAAGCTCTGACATCAAGGAACGCTCACTAAGAATTCCAAGCAGCTTTTACTCCATTCTAATCATAGATAATTCTGGGGATATATTTCTTACGTATATTACTAAGCATTAGACTAAACCACTGCATTTTCCCTGAAAACTTCTGTCCATCAGCATCATCCTTGATATCTTTTTGACCTATCCATATGTTTATTTTTCAAGTTTCTGGAATACAATGAAATGGAACTGGAACAGCTTTTAAAAAGGGAAATTTAATAAGTTACAAGTGTACAGTTCTAAGCCTATGGGCATGTCCAAACTAAGGCATCCAGAGAAGGATATCTTAAATCAAGGAAAGCTGATGGATCAAGAATACCTGTCAGCTGGGAAGTCACATGGATGGAATCTGTGGGTGCTTTAGTCCTGGGTTCCATTGCTTTCAGCTTCTGTTCTTGTGGGGGTTCCTCATGTTGTTTCTCTAGGGCTGACTGTCATCTCTTGGCTTCCCTTGGCTCTCTCCAGGTTCTGGCTTACTTAATATCTCATGGAGACAAATGCTGGGCTCAAGCATCTGCAAACATCCATGTGTCTGTTCTACAAATGTCGGCATCTGTGTCAACTCTCTGTTGTCTCTCTGTGTCTCTGTGTCTCTCTGTTGTTTCTGAGGCTTCTGCAAAATGTTCTCTATTTTAAAGGTCTCTAATAAGTTAATCAAGACCCTCCTTGAATGAGTGGAGTCACATCTCCATCTAAGCACAGGGCACACCCACAACTGCAAATGTCACATCTCTGTGGAGATAATCTAGTCAAAGTTTCCAACTTTCAGTATTGAATCAGGATTAAAAGAAATGGCTGTCCCTACAAGACTGGACCAGCATGAACACATGGCTTTTCTGAGGTACATAATACTTTCAAACCAGCATACCATCTTATGAAGTTTTAGATAAAAAAGGAAAAATATTCTGCAATATTTGATGTATCATATAAAACTCTATAACTTATCTATGCATTGTCTGTGCAATCTGTTGAACCAACATTTTAGAAGAGTCACAGAAAAAAATAAGGATTAGAAAAAGCAGAAAATGAAAATCACAAATGCAAGCAGAAAATTAACATTTATATTAGTCTCTGTGTTGTCTTCCAAAAAAGTTTCATAACAGTTGTCCCATTTTAATTATTTTCTTTAGCCTTTTGCTACACTCCACATGGGTACCAAGATATTCTAGTCTATTTATCTTTTACAAAAAGCAAAGATTCTATGTATTGAATAATTCACACAAAGCCTGGAGCGCACAGCTGTATTACCAGAAACTTTGCCAAAAACAGATATGGCCATTTTTGAAACCAGAAATCACTTTTATGAAGTTTTATCTACCGATCAAGACTCACAGCACTCAGAAAAATTCCTGTGCCACAGATCAAGTGTGTTAAAGTATATTTTACTATCGAATGAACTCATCCTGTTACAGCAGAAACAGGGCTAAGCTAAGTTGAATACTAGGAGATCTTCTGCCTCATAATTTCATTTAGTGGCCTTCTGGTTGCCTGTCCTTCAAAGAACCAGTCCTCTACAAGGGGGCTCTCTCAGTGTCCTTGGTGGTGGATTGCTCCCTCTTTGATTAATAGTGTTATATACTTCATAAATGCCAGGACAGATAAGGACCAAATGCATTCATTGAATTTGATAGTAAGGTCATCATTGGTGATTTTTTTTTCCAAAGTAATTGCCTTTTCTTTGTATGCTCTATGGCAGGGATCACAGTTCATTCTTTTTCCATGTGAATATCACTTTATTGCAGCACCATTCATTGACTTTCTTGTTTGTTGTAAAGGAACTCATATTTCAAACTATGAAAGGTGAAACCCATTGTGTAACTGTTGCCATCAGTTTATACTGATGGCAGTATACAAATCCGCCAGTTACACAAATCTTGTGGGGATCTCTGCAGAATCTCAGTCTGATTCACTGTGTCAGGCAGAATCCCTTTCCTCCTTGAAATAAGGGACCTTTGGCAAACGTTTCAGAAAACTTCCCCCACACATAACCTCCAGGAGGCTCTTTGCAAAACCAAACCTGCTCCAGCTCACTGGGCAGTCGCAGGAGTATCCTTGCATCCCCCTCTGGCAGCTCCATTCCTACTATAATTCACCCCCTCAGACCTCTGCTCTCCAGCAGTTACAGCCTCCAAAAGTCACAATTTTTTGATAAGCTTCCCGTATCCAACATCTGCCCTCTGGCAGTTACAAGCCTGCATGAGGACAGGTATTTAACTTTTAAACCCCACCAATGAAAATCTCCAGCTCCCAATTTAGCCCTCTGCTTCCACAACCAATGGATGGTAACCTGCCAACTTCCCGCTCCCAAGTTAGACAAAGAAAACCCACTGGTTCCCTTTCCCCATTTCTTGCCAACCATTCTATGTAAGGAGAACTTTCCCCTGCTCTGGGATGATGCCTCAGCCTGCCTGATGATTGCTACTGAATGAATCAGACCAAAGGAACTGTGTGTGTGAGTGTTTGTTCTCCTGAACCTTGAAACTGTGGAACCTCATCATGTCACCATGTCAGCCAGCCCCTGCTCTCTCTCCTGTTGGCAAAACTCAGTGTGCTCACAGGTTACAGCAGGGTGGACTATCACTGGGCTTAAAAGGAGTTGCAGCTCTCCAAACTTTGCCAACATAAGGTGGATCAGGAAACCCTCACACCTTGGAGAGAAACTACTAGCAAGACTGTCACAGAAGCATACTCTGTCCCTGCCCTACAAATATTAAAGTTTCAGATATTCTTAAAATTGAAAGACAAACAAAGGAAAGAAGATAAGAAAAATCTACCACCCTTAAAGAGAGGGAAATAATCTCAATAAATAGGATAAAACAGTGGGTAAAAAGATGGCAAATGCATATGCAGATTACAATTAAAAACAGAGAGACATTGACAGGAAATCAGGACTCAATGGAGCCTTCGTACTTGAAGTCAGATTTAAGGAATTGATAGTTAATAGCAGCATTATCTTAAATAAACAAATAATAATAATAATAATAATAATAACAAACTAGATACTGCAGATGAAGATCTAGGAAGGGCAAAAGCACAGTAAACAAGACAAAATCTTATCCATCTGTTGTTCAATTCTTTTAATGAATCCAATGTAGAGAATTATTAACTATTGCTCAGAAGCATCATATATAATGAACATTATTTAACTTTAAAACTTCAACAGTTATCATCTCATTGAAATCATTTGCTTAAACTTTTTAGGAGTTAATTACTCATAGAGCTTCAGTTTGGGCCAGAGAGTGCAAAAACAGAGACTGAATGAATGCAGACAATTTAGTTGGCTCTGTATTATCAGAATCTAGAGATATTATTTTTATAATTAATACAAAATAAGATGATTCTTATTGGCTAGCATAGGCATTGCTTGGTTCCCAAAAAGTCTACTTACACAAGGGACTTAGGACATCTTTTTTTTTAAAGTAGCTCTGTCCTGGAGAGTGAGCATAAACTATAGGATGAAGTGAAATTTCTGATATGGTTAGGTATTCCGAGCACTTTAGCTCAATAATAAACAAGTTATTAATCAGAAGTTCTCCTACATATACCTCTTTTTTTCATTTGTGGATACATTATATCATTATAAGCTGCTATATTTTCTAGATTCATTTACTTTTCATTTATGATTTTTCATTTATGAAACCACAGTATGATCATGGTTCATAGGTGTACATGTGGTTTCATGATATTTCTTCATACTTTCAGGCGCAAGATAGGATTACCTTTACTTTCCCCTTGTAATTAGACGTGGCTAAAAGACTTACTTTGGCCAACAAAATACTGGGCAAAAGCTTGCATATTTTAATATATTCTATGCTCTGCCTTTGTAGCCAGCAACATGAAACAAGCACCCAGCTGCTTTAGGAAAAGTCAATGCCTTATTAGTTTTGAAAGAGATATTTAATTGCATAGAAATATCTTCATAGAACCTTAAAAGCTGCATTGGTTTTAGGGATGTTGTAAGGTGTATAATTAATTTTTCTCAGTTTACAAATGAAAAAAATTAAATCTTTGCCTTACCCAAGGTCACAGGAAAACACAGTTTTTCTGTTTTTAATGCAATATTTTGCATTCGTCCCTCCTGTATGCATCTGATTGATCTGGTCACATTGCTGGAACAGACAGATTTTACTGGCTTAAAATAGCAAAGGCTTATTTCTTGCATATGTTATAGCCGATGTTGTCATAAGCACCTAAAAGTTTGGTTTTGTTGCTGTGTTATACTGCGACATAACCTCACCCATCATGTGTTAGGTCATAAACAGTGAAAAGTGTCATTTTATCTTCAGTTACAAGCCAAGAAGTGAACACAAGTCCTCTATGTTGGAACAGAGACAGTGAAGTTAATCACTCACAGTAAAATAGAAGCCAGAGCAATATCTTGCACATTCTTCACAGATTCTCCACACGGTAGGGGAGTGAGGTTCAGATGGTACCTGCACATGCAATACGGATGCATCAGAGGAGGGCGGCCCTTAATTTAAAAGTTCTCCTCTTATATAGCCCCGCCAAACTATTCACTTTTACAGATAACTGTCTGTCTGACAGCTATTGTTAGAAATTGTTGTGGAACAGCACCCAGCTGATGCTATTGGTACACCGACTAATGCTTACAGTATAAAAAGGGAATTATTGCCTAAATTTGCTACAGGGACTATGAAAAACAATCTTAGATAGAGGATGAGAGCATAGGTTTTCAGTAAAATGGAAATAGAATAGATGCCAATAAGATAGTGGTTAAATAACTATGACAATTCTTTCCATAGACAATTATCTGGTGGCAAAAATAGTAAGGCTGACCTAAACATGCCACAGCATTGGAAAGCTCTTCAATAAATATATTAGGTGAAAAATCAGAGGCAGAAGAATATGAATATAATAACTCCATCTATGTCATAAATTACATAGAGACAACACATGCATATACATACATATATGTAAATCTATGTAAATGAAATTATGCACTACCCTTTATGAAATGTTTTGAAAGTAGAGGACGTTTGCTGGTCCTAATAATTGAGAGTTGCCGATAGCATTTATTGGGCTAGGATACCAGGTGCCTATGGTGTTGGAGCTGTCCCACACTTCAAACTATGTTCTTGAACACTGCACATTTTATACAATGGCCTGCTATATGTTTATGTACATGAAAAATCTGTTTATGTGTATCATATTGGAATTTGCTTCTTTAAAAAAATGTAAACACAATATGTTTCATGTGATCATGTGGTTTTCATACAGACAATATATTTTAGGAATACAATCACCATGTAAAGTCAAGAGAAGATTGTTTATTCAAACTTTATCCAGTAGTTGAACATTCTGTGATAATGCAGATTCTACATCATCTATGTTTACTTCATTATAGGTCTGGCTTTCCTGTATCTGAACATTTATATGTTAAAGTACAAATTGCATATCATCCTCTTATTTCTTCTTGTATTTCAGTGGCAGCTTTTAATAAAGTTTATCAATAAATGTAAAGCCAGATTATGTTGCCTCTGAAATAAATGCTGGTATTGAAAATATTTATTAATAATAATTGCAATTGCTCTGGTAAATTTGAGACCCACTATTCTATATAATTATTTATTGCTTGGATGTCCAAAATAAGCATACATTCTCATAGCTATTTTTAACTTTTTATTAAGTATGAGTGCTGAAGCCATACACAATTGAATTTGAGTCTTGACTTTGACATTTAGTAGATGACCTTAGAAAATTTGCCTCTCTTTTATTTTGCTTTAATATCAGTTGACTTATTCTAAAATATATTAAATAACTCCATGCTTGGATTTTTGCATTAAATTAAACATTGTTTATAAGACATAATGATTTACACATGGTTAACAAGAATACATAAATATGCACATTCATATATATGTAAAAGATTTCATAATATCTTACTATCCAGGCCCAGTTTTCTGAAATGTATACACTGTAATGAAAAAAAAAATCTCTGCTCATAGAAGCACTGAGCAGCATTTGATGTATAACTGAATTTATATAAAGAAACTTAACTTAGAACAAAAAGCTGAGCCTGGTTGAACCTTGCTCATTGTTTTCCCCTGCGTTTCATATACTGATTAATAATGAACTTGTGGGTACAGTGACTTCTAGGAATTGTCCTGAAATATACAGTATTTAAGTGAAAGTCTATTGACCAGTGTGGTTCCAAACTTTAAAGCCTGGGATAATGCTTTCCTATTGATTCGATAGTCAGAGATGATGCTGTTTTTGATAAGCGCTGCTCTCATTAAATAGTATAGGTGCAGCCCAGGCTGCTCAACAAGACTCATTGAAAGCAGAGCCTGCAGATCGAAAAGCAATTAGCATGCTGGATTGTGATAATTACCCACAGTATGGAAGGCTTCTCCAAGATAGAACTTCCACTGTGCCTAATAATAGGATTCTTTAAATGATGATATATATGCAGACACTCGCCAGAATTCTCACCTCAATGTTGTCACTTATATCTTATGGGGAAATAAACATCCTTCACACATTTCCCTCCTCCCTAAACTATGGTGCACTGCTGTTCTGACAACTTATAATGTCACTTGAAAGTTACCTTGAACCATGATTTAATCTGCTAGAGGAAAGCAACATCTCATTTATTTCAGTTGTGTCCTTGCCTTGCAATGCAATGATTGTCAAGATGCTGAAATTTAAATTTAGCTCTGATTAAAAATGACCAAGAGGCAGGTCATTGAAATATGGAGCGATTTGTATGTTTGGCATAGTTTGCCACTTATTACAAAAGGTTAAGATGACTCAAATATTTGTTTATGTGGGAGAAAATAATTGTGGGACATAGCAGAAGCCATGTAATAATGTATTTCACTCAAAAGCAATCACTTCTTTCTGAATAATAAACTCAACATTTTGGTCTACTTTCACTTGTATCATTAATTGGAAAAAGTTTATAAGATAATAAATCCGATATATATTGTTTTACTGCTCAAGCCTACTTCATGAATAATTTAGAAAATAATTTGGTTACTCTATTGTTTTATTGAAAATAATATATTGGAGTTAGACACATTGCACTAGGATAAATAAACACTTGAAAGCAGAACAGCTCTTCTCTAGGGTAAAGTTAGGCTCACAACACATTTTACAGTTCCATTCCATATGTGCTTATTTCCTTATTTTTCTTCTTTTTGCTCTAGTCCAGACCTCTGAAGACATTCATAAATGGCATTTGCCATTCTAATTTTCAACCTACTTGGTAGCACATGTTGGGGCAATCACCTGCGTTTCTATTATCTGTTGAATCAAATTTTGCTTGCCAAGGGGAAAAAGGTCATTTGAATACGTCTTCAAAGATTTCATGGAGGAAAAATTGCAGTGATACATTAGGATGGAGGGAACCATTGACGTCTAAAAGGGAACAAAAGATGCCATTAAGCCATTTAAAATAGTAACTGATATTTATTGAAAAATACACTTTATTTCCAGATGTGAATAGATTTTTAGCTCATTTCTTTACAAATGGACCATTGTTGTAATGGGATCTTTCCCATGTATTTATTGGTCATGCAGTACAGTTTTTTAAAGCATTATTTTAAAGCTTTGCTTATTTCTAATAATAACTTAAACCAGATGAATTTTAGGAACCATAGATGCGTTATAAATTAATTATCTTCATCCAATTCACTACCCTCATTCACTTATGAATAAGCCATGGCATAGAGAGGTTAGTTTTCCCACATTCACAGGGTAATAAGGTAGAATGTCACAACTTGAGCCCAGAAAAGCTCTGTGCTCTTGATCACTATCTGATTAATCTAGAACGAAGTTTCATTCATTCGATCCCCAGGCTCAACATCAATGAAAGAAAAAGACCAGATGGTGGCAAAGGTTCAATTTCTCAAGACAAAGTGGATCGGGGGACCAAAGCTCTCACTTATTCACACATAGAAGCAGACACCTTCAACTTGTGAGGACACAGTTGTGTCAGCATATTCTGGGTCTCCCTTTTTGATGATGGAACAGGACGTAAATCATGAGTTTTCCACAGGTCTGTGAAAACATATTAGAGGGTGAAAGAAGAAGTCCTAAATCAAGAAAAAAGAAAATGCATGTTATGATATATTTATAGTTCTTTGGGGAAAGTTCAAATACAGCAGGGCTTCTAATGTAGCTGTATGTTTCATCACCACTTTTTAAACAGTTTTTAAACTCAAATTTTTTAGCTCCTTTGCAGGCCTGTTATACTAACTTTAAGGGTGCTGCAGTACATGCATGTAACAAAGTATTTTTCCATAGGAAATACTTAATGGATACATGTAGGATAAATGTGAATATAAATGCTAAATATAAGACAATGGTCAAGGGTGCCAGTTCTGAAGGCAGACTCCCTGGCCTTAAATGCCAGCGCCACACTCACAGGCTATTTGATCTTAGGCAGGGTATTAACTTTGGCCATTGACATCTGATCTCTAAACTTGAGATCATAATACTGAGAATTAAAAGCTAATATATACACCATTTGCACACTCAATTGCATATTGAGTAACATTTCATAATGTTACTTAACTTTTCAGGAGAGTTTAAAAATATATCTAGATTGTGATTACATAGCCAAAAGGGCCTTGAAAACAATTAATGAAATGTACTATTTTTTAGATACATTAATGTGTTTTCTTCTGCACTTTTATAGCACTCCCTAGTGGTTTGGGGTAGCAGATGAGGTCTGTTTTAGTAGGAATAAAAAGAAAAATAAAATGCCATTTCCTGTTTTAGACAGGAGTCAGAATTTTTTTTTTTTTTGAGAATGTATTATTTAGAGAAGAAATAATTTCTGGATTTCTCTGAATCACATTTTACACAGCAAAAGCCAAGCTTAGTTACCTAGATGATAACATTTTTATTATACTAGACATTTATCTTATTTTATGTTCTAAAGGTAGTGGAACACCTACTCCATTCAGGCTGAGGGATTTTTGGAAGAAAATCTTGGGCAGATGTAGGGGAGGCCAGAAAACCAAGTGTTATTATAGAACCAAAAAAAAAGAGAGAAGGAAATACAGATAGGAAATGTATTTTCCATCTCAGCCTCCCAGTATGTTCCAGCAGCAACCTGGAGAGGGAGGTAGAATAGTTAGCAGTTCTCGGCCATTCTCAGCACATGTGCTGCAAGAGGTATGCAGCCGTCTTGTTATATTTAGAAGGGAGATGTGGGAAGTAGTTCATCCTTCTGGAAAGCAAGCTGGCAAGAAAGTTTTCAAAAATGGGAGAAGTGGAGGGTTGTATCCACAGTTCTTTAGTTAAAATCTGTAGGATATTTGACCTGCCCTGGGGATAGGTAGTTTATCACTATCTGATATCAGGTGGAGCCAAATAAAGATGAGACCCACTGGTCCCTTTTATAACCAAATGAGAACAATATTTGGGTTTCAGGTGGTCATGCATTAGCAGGAGACCCCAGTAAATTTTTAGGCATAAGACCTCACCAACTCACCTGGTGAACATGAGCCAATGCCATCTGCCAAATAACCAGATAGGGCCAGTTTTGTGGTCTGATGCACTTATCTTCCCTCTAGGCATAGCCTTAAAGTTGGGAATGGTAACAACGTAGCCAATGAATTTATATTTAATACAGCAATCCTCCATATTTCCTTATTTGGCTGACCCCTCCTCAATGTAACACATTCTTTTTTTAGGTATGTTAATAGTAGTAATCAGGTTAATGTCAAGTCCTGCTGGCCTGACAGTCCTGCTCTTGGGCTGGCTGCTTAGTTATTCTCTGCTCCATAATGGGTTTATCTAAAAGTCTCAGTCTCAGCGACAATTTTCTACCCTTACTTTCAAGTCAGCATTTCTAAATTTAGATTTTACAGCCACATTACTTTTGAGATATTACAAAATAGTCATTACAATTTTATACTGCACAAATAAACTGGTATATAAAATGATAAATACACTGTTAGCTTCATGCAATAAATAGTGTTGTGCATTAGTTTTGTTGGTATTAAAAAAAACCAGCAAATTTAGTAAAACAGAGGTATTGGATTAGGACTCACAAAATTGTGTTCTGTCTGGATTCCAGAGTTAGTACAATGTTAAAAAAATATGTATTAACATTTAAAATCCTCAAGATTTCCATAATAAAGAACTCAGATGTTCTATCTCTTAAATATCATGCTTGAATTACTTTCTATATGGCAAAACAGCTGCAGCTGTGAAGACTTAAAAGGAAAGAAATATTTCTTCTCTATTGTCATCCATTGCTAAAAGTGTAAAACTAAAAGAAACCCACAGAGACATACATTTTAAGGGTAAATGTATATATATAAAAAGAAAAAACCTCTATTTCTAAGTTTAACTGGAGGATATTCCCATGTGTTATACAGATTTGTTAAAAATAGGACATTTTGTGAAGCCCTCAGAAGGCATTTCAATGTGCAACTCTCACCTTCAATCATACTTGGCTTCCCAAACCCACGTGTGCTCTCCTTGACTGGCCCGTAAACCTATGGCGCTAAGAGGTTCTGAAGACCGACCATGTCCAAGTCAACACAAGGAGAACCCCTCTGACTGGAAATGTGTCATGGTGATATGGGGGTGGCGAGCTCAACAGTAACAGTAGTGAAATTATGCTACAGAAGTTTGGCAATGCCATTCCCAAAATGAATGTCAGAGTGCTGGTCCTGAAATGATGAGTTTGGCTTATATTACATGTGCTGTCCTCCTGAGCAGACAGTTCCCCAAAACATACAGCTATAGATGTCACTGAAATCTGACATCTAATAACCCTGGCTATTCTGAAATTTGGTGGCCTAAATTGCGTTGGAGAGTCATGTTTTCTACAAAGTTTAAAAATCATCTTCAGCACCAAAATGTTATATACATATATACCACGTACAGGATACAAATCTAAATACATACATTAATGGATTAGGCAGCAAATGAAAGAGATGTCCCTAAGGACAAGGAAGGTTGAAAACATACATTACCTTTTTTTATTTTTTATTTTTTTGTAGCCTTCTGTGGACACCTCGTCCCCCACCGCACTGCCCGCAAAGGGGCTGCTCCTCTCAGTTCCCTATCTACAGTGAATAAGTGCACCTCTTTCTCTGCATGTTCTTTAATACTTGTTTCTCTCTGTTCATTTCAAAACAGTTTTATTCACACATCATGCAATCTAACCTAAGTATATAGACATGCCTTCGCCACCATACCCTGAAGGCATATCCTTTTCTTCCACAAAGATACATACCCCTCCTGCATGCTTCCTGCCTGTTGACATTTAGTTTAGGCATAATGCCTTTCTTACATTCAGTGGACGCATATTACAATGTTACTGTTGACTATAGACCCTAGCTTGCATTGATTGTACTTTTTCCTGTATACCATCCATTTCCATCACCTTGCAATGTTGACATTCATTTGTTCTCCCTCATGCAAAAACTTCTCTTTTTTTTGTACATTTAATCACCATCATTGCCCACTCTAGGCATTCCTAATTTATACCATCTCAGTCTTTATCCTCTAACTTTCATTCTGGTTTCTTACATGCCACAAGCCCTTCTCTCTCAATAATACTCACATACAACTTCATTCAGTGTATTTATATTATCGTGCTACTATCAGGTAGTATCGTGCTATCCATTTATGAATTTTTACAGTCACTCCTGTTATACATTGTTTTCCTTCAGTATCAAATGCCCAATCACTACCTTATTTCTATCTCCTGATAACCTGTGTTCTTGAATTCAACTTTCAATGTTCACTCATTAGTAAGGCCATACAGTATTTATCCTTTTGTACAAACATACATTATCTTATTGTTTAATATTTTCATTGAGCTTTGATATTTGATTACTTGGTATTTCAATATTGCTACTATTTCTAATATATATTTACCTCCTCTCTTATGCTATCCAATTAAGACCTGGTTTTTATTGGGTCAAGTGTGCCTGCTTATCCCATCATCATCTTCCCATATATGCACTTCAATACTGGGCAAATATTGGTTATTCAAACCCATTACGGAGCAGTGTTAAGAGCATAAAATGCAAAGCATGAGTATGTTCTTGAATAGTTAGAATGTTTAAGTTGTAATATTAAAACAATGGAATTTCTATTTTGACTCTTCTTGGTAGTGTTTCTCAGATGCAGCCTTGCTGGTGGATGAAATATCATTCTAACAGTTTTTGCTCTCTTGGGAGACTCGGCCATAAGTCCATTAGTGTACCAAACCTATTTTTCTTTCACACAGATTCTTAGCCAAAAAAAAATGAAGGCCAATACACTCATATAGTTATTGAAACATAAGATAATGGGGTCACTGAAATCTGGAATGTCTACTAGTTAAAACTAATTCAGTTTTCTGATCCTTAGAGGTTCTATAGTTTTAAAAGGTAATATTTTGAAATTTTACAACTTTTAACCTATGTACAGATTTAAATTGGATGTATAGGAAAAAAACCTTTACATGAAAAAGATATATATGGTTATTTCAGCAACCAAAATATAATTTTAAAATGTTAAAAATTACTACAGCTTTCCACATCCTTAGCAAGCTTTTTTTCCTGTATTTGTTCTATACTCCCATAAATGTGTGCTTCCCTCTCTCTGTCTCCCTCTCTCTCTTGCTCTCTCTCGTTCTCTGTGTCTCTTGCTCTCATCTTTAAACAGATGATTGGACAAATGAGCTCTAGTGTCATCCTTTCGGTATCCTCTAGTCAAAGGCCACTGAACAAGTTGAGCTTGCTACAGGTTGCAATGAGGGAGAACACACTCCACGGGGGAGCTGTGGAGCATCTCAGTAAGAGGGTATTAGGAAGGATTTATCGTAGGATTTGGGCTTGTCTTAATTGAACTGGGGTAGAGTTTAAGGAAGTGAGGCTTTTGTCTCACTTGCCTTGGGAATGAGAATAATTTTACGGCAGGATCTATTAAATCTTTCTAGATAGAGGGAAGACTACACTTAGGCTAAAGCATTAGTTGGTAAAGAAGCAGCAGGAACTCGCATTAGCCAAGATGGGGGGTGTTTGATATTTTGTTGCTCATACAATGATCATGTTTTCTCTGTGTTCAGACATGATCGTGAAGTGGTGTTGTTTTCCTCTTGGTCAACTAAGGTCACAGAGTGGCCTTGACTGATGCAGATATTCTGTGAAATATCAGGTTCTGTGAAACTGTTAAAGAAAGACCTAACTGTGGGGGCAGCTTCTGGCCATCAGGGGCTGCTTTACTCTCTTATATACACTTGTGATCAATTTAAGTACTTATCATTTATTGATGTATACCACCTCAGATTTTCTCTCCCATATAATTGGGTTACTAATAGTATCTCTTTAAATTAGTTTTGAGGATTAAATGTGTTAGTAAATACAATGAACTAAACTCAGCAACTAGGACACAAAACGATATCTAGATGTTAACTACTAGTACACAATATTGGCTATTTTACTATTACTATTGTAAATGTTTCTTTTAATTTGAATATAACTACTGAAGGGATAAATGAGGGAGGGAGCGAGGGAAATAATATAAGCAGCTGTCATAGAACTCACATACATGACAGGATTTCTGACACACATTTAAATATTTCACTTACATTATTGGAAATCTAAAAATTCCTCCAATGTGGCTTTTGAAATCATGATATGTTTTAGATTAAAGGAACATTTGAAATGGAAAATAGAATCAAATGTAAATTCAAAGAACTGGTCCTGAATTTTATTTAGGAAAATGCATGTCATGCATGTTTGGGTAACCAGACAATAAAAAGCATCAGTGGTTTAATCTAATTAAACTGTATTTGCCATATACATTATACAGAAGAATAGTATAATCTTGTGTTTATAAATTTACCTCTTATCAGAGAAAGTCTTGGTTTAATCCAGAGAATATATGTTGATAACTATTTGATTCTTTTATATAAAATCGATGCTTCCATTTGCCTTTCATTTAAAATTTCCAGACAGCTAAATGCATAACCTCCTCTCAGCTGCTTAATTATCTATATATTTTTGTCTTTGTATCATTGATAAATGGATAATCCCATCAATAGTCTCCTTTGCCTGACTCGAGATTATTTAATGTCATGAATTTCATGGAGATGTTTGATGTTTTTTGTTTTCATTTTTGTTTTTTCTGACTCTTGACCTTTCCTAGTTAGCTAGGAAAGGTTCCCAATGACCTGCAGGAAATACATGTCTTCAGTGTTTCATAGATAAATCTCTTGGCATTTCTGAGAAATGCTCAGGTATTTCATATAGATTCTTATGTATGATTGGCGAGTTTCCATATGCTTTCTACCAACATTTTTTCTTTACCTGTTCTAGCTTTCTTCCACTGGAATTTTCTGCACCTTCCAGGTGATTCATCATTTGCTGGGCCTCACTTCCAAACTCCTCTGGGTACCATTCTCTCTCCAATCTCTATTTTTTCTGTTACATTTTTGCACTGTTTCATTTTTCTGCGAAGAACTATAGTCATAGAAATGCCAGGAGATTACAGTATTATTTGAAAAAATGCCTCATTTCTCTCTCAAATTATCATTGTTCAAATTAGCTGTTGAGATGACAGGCAGCATATTCTACTCAAAATGACCATCTATTCATGAACAAAATGTAATTGCTACTGGGCAAATTTATCATGCTGTGTACAATTATCCTTTAGGAGGACTTTAACTAGAAGAAAATCTTCAGTTTCTTAGCAGGAGCAAAGTTTCGTATCCCACCCAATCATTTCATACTCCTTCATATCTAAATATTATGAATTGATACAATTATAATTGAAGCTAGGCCCCTCCATCCTTAAAACACATTTCACATCATTTCAATTCAAGTTCGAACAACTACAGAATAATCTGAAACATCAAAACGGGAGGCAGTACTAAAGGCTACTACAAATCATCAAATAATTGCTTTAAGCATCCTTCCACGCACACTGTTTTCAATGCACTCCAAGATGGTGATCCAGCACCTGCAAATGTGGTACCCTGAGTCCTTTCACATTCTGCTTTCTAATGGAAGAAATCCTATGACAGTCAACTTTGTGAAATAAGATTTTTCAATTTGAATTCCAGACAAAATTTCATAGGAGGTATATATTTTGGGAGTTCACTCTCTTTATATTTGGTGCCCTTTTACTTCTGTATTGAAATCTTTAAAACCATAGTATTGGTCCATATTCTCTCTTGTCACTTTTTAAGACGTGTTTGCACTTTAAATTTCCGTAGACTTTCAAATTCCATATCTCTCCTTTCTAATTCTCCCTTATTCATAAGTTAAATATCCATTCACATTGTCTCTTTATTTTTTTGCTTTGTTAGAAGTGTAAGAGGATCAGATTAATTCAAATTAAGTGAATCTGGCTATAGTCCTTATAAATATTGTGACTTTTTCATTTTGAAAAAGGACATTCGGCAACTCAAATTAATCCTTAATTAGAATCAGTCATTCTGACCAAGTGAGAAAATCCAGAGAATACACTGCAAAATGTTTTCTGCTTTGAGTTCTTCCAAATCAAGATTCAAATCCTTGGCCATCTCAAAAAAAGGAATGTGGTAATTTAGTAAAGCAACATCATAATAGCTGTCTATTCCATATAATATATTCTGCTTCTTTCCCACTGTTTTATAATTTGATAACTTGGAACTTTTTTATTCCAATGTCCCAGCATTTCATCAGCCCCTTTTCTTACTTTCTCAGCAAGTTTTTTTTTTCTCTTTCTAAGATTTTAGATGTGCCTTGACCTCATTTAGCAGTCAGCTGATGGATCACAACAACTTTGGCTGAAAATCATTTCTACATACTTCAAACTTGCCTGGCAACTGCAGTGAACAGGTTTGTTTTA